>JANIJG010002803.1:0-47113 GCA_024611175.1 Megaceryle torquata | reverse complement strand
GTGAGCAGCTGAGTATCTGCAGGCATAAGTACCCACCAGGAGGGGTTGGCCAAGCAAAGCAAAGGCTGGCCAGGAACTGAGCCCTTGCATGGAGACATGCTCTCCACCCAGAGGTGCACCAGTGCCAGACTTTGGCATCACAGCCAAATTGCATGTTTTCAGCAGTTTAAACATTCCTCCATCTTTATAAACTAATTCATTTGTCATTCATATCATAATTTATATCAATCTCACATTGCTCTGAAGCCCAACCATACCTGTGTTACCCCAGTAATGCATGAGCACACCCTCCTAGGCCCATCAAAGGCCTGAGAAGATGGCTTTCTAGACACCATTGTGTGGCAGAAGTCCTCCTACAACTGTGCATTCCAGTCACCCAAGACAGTGCTGCTGCCCATCCTGGAAGCAGCACAAGACATCTGAGGACACTGGGACATCAGTGGTGTGGTGGCACAGGATGCTGCCTGTCCACAAACTCTGCACCAGACTAACTTGGTCCTGGTGACAAGCACCATTCCTGTGAACTGTCACAGTCCCTCTCTGTCCTGTCTGTGAAGCAGCAATAGTTGAAGCGGCCGAGGCAGAGGAAGTGCATCGATACCTGCTTTGATGTCCTACCTCTTTACTTTCATGACCATCAAATGTGTCCTGGTTTTATTTTAAGCAGACTGAATTGCAGCCCGCTGTAACTCCACAGGCTGTGCAGCAGCAGTTAGTGCCTTGATGTCAATGAGCTTTATTATAAAAGGACCAGAAGGGCTGTTGCTTCTTTATTCTTCTTTATTACCTTTGTGCCCCTCACCTGCTTCATCCTGACCTCTGTTCTACAAATGGGCAAAGGACAAGACACCCTGGAGAAGAGTGAAGCTGCAGGAGCAGCAATTCTTGATGAGTGATGCTCCCTGACCAGGTGTCACGCAAAAGGGACAAGACCATGACATTCTTCCCAAACTGCCACGGAAAGGGACTTTATGACTACAGTCTTGCAGAGAATTCAGGGAAGAACAGTGAAGACAAGGCCAGGAGAAACAAAAAGTATCAGCTAAGTGGAACTCGTATAAACAACCTCCAATTTTACCTCTGGTAAGAACATGGGGAGCAAAAGTATCAAAGAGGATGAGGAATGGGTCCAATGTTCAAGGAAAACCTGGGGACTATTCTGGAAGAATATCACCTCTCTTTCCTTCAAGCAGTCAAAACAATTTTGCTTATTTTCATCTGCCCAGGAGACCAGGCAATATAACACACTATTTATTAGGCCCCAGAGATTTATTTTTTTTTTTTAAATTGAAGCACTTTGGAAAGAAAAACCAACAACCACCAAAACACACAAAAACAACAGCAACAAAAAAAAAGGCAGCTGGATGCTCAACAGTGCTGGGACCAAGAAGGAGCAGTCAGTGTAAAACCCACCAGCTCCCAGAGCACCACTAGGCAGCTCTTCAGTCATCCCCCACCTCACATTTGTCTCTCTTGGAAAAGCAGAGATAAGCCACAGGGACACTTGGTCTCAGGTTTTATCTCAAGTCTCTCTTTAGGTTGAATTACTCAAAATGGGGGTAAAAAAAGTAGCCTAAAACAACAGAGCTGTGCACGCTTGGGAGTCTCCATCCCAAACTCCTGCTCCATGCAGGACTGTCACCAGCAATCACCTCCAGCAAATCCAGAGAAGGGAGGGAAGAAAAATGAATTGTCACAGTGAGCTGCTGTAACTACTCCAACCCCAAGCTGACAAAACGCGCAGAGCAGATTTTGCTGTCACGCTTTGCCTCCGTCCATCAATTCCGTTACATCAATCGCTGCAAGTAGGTCATGCAGCACGCAGCGGGACCAGCCCCTGGAAAATGAACCCAAATTCCTAAATCAGAGATAGCTGCTGCTCAAAGTGATCAAATGCTGTAATTTGAGGGCCTCTATGCTGCAATCTTCCCTAACAGATCCTTAGCAAGAGCACAGATGAGTTAAAGCATCGTTGTCAGGAGCCTTTGGGGGTTTAGTGCAAGGTTTGTGATTGGGATGAGATGCTGGCTGGGAGCTCACTTAAAACATGGGGGTTTCACACTCCATAAACTTCCTTCAGGAAACTGCAGATGGTTGTGGTTGGAATGACCATGCTAGTTCTGCTTTCTGCAGGCTTCTGAAAGTCACACTGTCATCAGGAACATCCTGGAAAACAGGTGCGATGGGAGATCTGGATAAACCAAAACAAGGGCAGCACTCAAACTGGTGTGTGTCAGGACGTGGTGAAGGACTGGAGTGGACATGCTTGGGTTTTCACCAGCAGCCTTTGCACAGAACCTGCACTAGGTGCCAAACGTGGCTGTAGGCACAATTCAGGCACCGGGTTTAGCAATTACTCCAGAAGTGATTCGCTGGCCCATTCCTGTGGCGGCAAGAGGCCGTGGCTATAGATCTGACTTCAGAGTCAAGAGCTATGAAGCACAGTCAATCCCCTACCAAATTACAGGTTTGCTCTGTCTTCACTGTGGTCATTGCTCACCCTGTCCAAGCCTGGTTCTGCTCCCTGAGCAGCTTTCTGTGGGTGATTATGGGCCAGTGGCATCCCTTCAGAGGACATGGAGGTCTCTCCTCAGCTGAGCCCACTACCACCTGCTAGACAGCTACTTCTCCACTCACACAATACTGAGGTCACCTAAGGCTGAGAAGCCACCACTCAAGGTATTCAGTTGGGTAGGGAGAAGGTCAAGAGAGCAGAAACTCAGTTTGGGATTTCTTTTTTAGAGGACTGACTTCAAAAATTTGCGTATTATATATTAAAAGAAAAATAAACAACATGTTTTAATATGGTTAAAAGCAGCTTAAGGGAAAAATAATTAAATATCCAAGTAACGCATCCCATCCCATGCCAAATATCTGATTTTTTATCTTGGATGTTCAGAGACCCTACTGGAGGCCTTGCTCTGGAAGGTAAAGACACTTGAAGACATGGCTGAAAATAATGGTTACTGGGCAGGATCAGATCTGGACTATTCTTCTCCAACATCTTTTTTTGGAAGTGATGATATTTTAAAACCACCAAACAAAGGATGCACCCAAATTTAGACCTTTGTTTGTCTTCAAAGTAATATTCTCCTTTCTCAGATTAAATCTGTTGTAACCTCAGACTTCATGCCAGGGGAACCCACTGCTATTTATGCCATGGGGTTATGTTTGGTGGGTTTGCTCATTCCCCTAGAGCCAGCTTCCCATGAGAACTAGATAATGGCACTTGCAGCTATCACAAGTAATCAGAAACAAATCTCATTCACATTTACAGGCTTATTTCCATGCGTCATTTCACCTGTTAGCACAAAAAAGAACCTGGATGATGGTCCCGTTGATATTAACACTGCACCATCTAAGGTATTTCAAAACGCACTCCTGAGGCCAGCTGACTGATGTCACAATGCATCAAATCTGTATGTGCTGAGCTCCTGAAAGCTAATTAAAAACACTGATTCAAAAAAATAAGGTGGGTAGATTGGGAACGAGTCCTAAATTTTGAAATGTGTTATTCCAGGGAGGGGGGAAAATAAAAAGACGACAACTACAACAAAATACATTTTTACTCCCAAACCTGGCATTGCTTATGTAGGCAGGAACTTTGGGAGGTATAATACTGCACTTAAAAGAAAATTTATTCAAGAAAAAGCACTTTCATGTCATCTTCCTAAAAGCATCTGTTTAGGTTTTTAGGGATCGTAGCAATTACACTCATTTTTTCTGTTGTGGCCGCTGGGAAGCGGTGAAACCATTCTTTTCCCTAAATCTTGTTATTCATTTAGTAACTTGTACATTCTTGGTTCTTTTAGTCTAATACATGTTTCAAAAGAGTGATGTTTCTGAGGCCAGGGTGCTGCATTTTTCCCTCTTTATCAGAAGGACTCACAGGAGTAATTTAACTTGCTTCGTCAAGTTATTCATTACAGTACCCACACATCATTTAGTGAACAAAAGCTTTTCGGTGAAAATCAGGGATTTAGAAAAAAATGAAAAGTGTTAAGAATACACAATCCTGTTGCTACAATTTTCCTCAGATTTTATTAACACATTCAAAAGAGCCACTGCTGGAACTGGATGCTGCTTTGTTTCAGCATAACATTACTTAATCCCCTAAACCCTTCCATATTTATTTTTCTCTCATATTTACTAAAACCAAAACCACTTAATGACACATTTCACAGGAAGGCAAAGGGGATTTACTTCCTAGGAACACAAACCTTCCACCAGCCCCCACAGGTTATCCCACCCTGTCCCCTTTCCCCTCTTATCTGTAATTGAAGGATGCAGGAGGAGGAGGATACGTTACCCCGGTGACGTCCATAACCTTAATAGCAGCAAGCTGGCCTGTTTTGACATGACGACCCTGCAAAAGAAAGGGGAGAAATATTTGTTTTGCTTGGTGGCAATGTTTTCCTTGCAGAGAACAATATCCTTAAACAATCTCCTCATCCTGGCAGCATCTGCACATTTGGTTGGGTTTTTTTGCTTTTTCAAGAGCATCTTCACAGCAGCCATGATGGGAAAGCAATTCCCTCCCTTTCCTCCTGCCACTACAATTAATTAGTAAAGGGCCTTCAATACTGTATTTTCCTGGCAAACAACTGCTGGAAATAACCTTTAATGCTCAGCCATGCAAAAAACCCAACCAGCTTAGGGCCTCTCCTGAGCACAGAGCATGACTCAGCTGGAAATGGTCTGCCAGAGCTGTGATGATGACAATGTGCTGGCTGGGGCACCCACATGGCACCAACTTGGGTCCCCTATTATCCGAGCCCCAGCTCACATGGACCTGGAGACACACCAGGGACTCCAAGCCTGCAGGTCACCATTATATACCCTGTCCACTAATTTATTTATTGTGTAAAAGCAGGTTGTTTTTTTTTTTAATTGGATTTGCTTCTTGGCCATGGAATCAACCCCACCTTCAGCGCTGGCACAAGCAGGGAGTGGGCACCTAGAGGAGATGCTTGAGAGCCAGCACAGAAGGAGAAGACCCTTGCCACATACAGCCTCTTTGGTTTACAGCAACTGAAAAATCAGCAGATCACTGCAATGAACTGTTTGCTGTACACTGCTCGACTATGTGAATCCTCATGGAAAAATGCCCAAAAGCAATGGGGAAAATTATAAAGAGCCCAAACTGTTGATGAGGTCTTAAAAAAAACACAGCAACTATTGAGCAAGTCCATTTCAAGCCTTTCCCCCTTTCCAGGAAAATGGATCGCCCAACATGGTATCAAAATTGCTCATATCAAATCATTCCCTCCCTGCCCACCAACCGGGCAGAGTTGGAAAAGAAGATGCTTCTTCTCCAGAAAAAAAACCAGAAAACGCCAATCCCAGCAGGAGTGGGGATGCAAAGGGAAGCATCCCTATTTCCCTGTCACTTCTTACTCCAGGAGCAGTCCAAGGCCCCATCATAAGAGATACAGCAGGGGACATACACAGGGAATGGTAGCACTGCAGCACTGATACTTAATGCACCAAGGACACGCTGAGGAGCAGAGGCTCAGACAGGACAAGCTGCAGCATGGCAGAAACAGGGAAAAATCTGAGTTTTTCCTAAATTGCAGGCTCCTCTGGCTACCCCAGCAGCGTGGTTGTTGATGAGCTGGTGTTTGTGCCCAGGTTTCCCAGGAAGAACTCCAAATTACCAGACATCAGGACCTGTCCCCAGCCCCTTGGGTTTCTGGGCACAGTGCTGGGGAGCAAACCCACGCGCCGGCTGCGGAGCAAGGCAGCAGCATCCTCTCCAAATTTATGACTTCACCAGGAAGCCAATTCACCCACCAGGGCTCCTCGCTCATTTATTAACACAATTTATACGTCCTGAGCAACAGCATGTTCTAAACAACAGAAAAAAAAAAAAAAGAGCTTTATTTTAAAACGTGTAACAAAAAATAGTAAAATCAAGCCCAGCCCAGCAGGGGTTCAGCTTCAGCTGCGGCTGAAGCATCCCCTGGATGTGGCTGTCGGGAAGGAAGGGCAGATCACGAGACACCGTCTATTTAGACAGAGCGATCTGCAAAAACAAATCCTCCTCTTCCTTAAATTCACCCTTGTTTGCTTGGCCAGGAACCCCCACATGCACTGACTCTTTAATTAAAGGCAACAGAGCGCCAGCAAGAGATGCGCTCAGACACAGCCACGGCACACTGCATCTTCCATGACGTGGCGGAGGGAGATGAGGTGTTTCAAGCCATGTATTTGCTAGTTATGCCCGCCTTCATCTGCCCTATCACCACCTCAGTTTGTATTTTAAGGATAATGGCACAGCCTTGCTGCAGTAGAATGCTGCTGCCTACCTCTGGTACCGACCAAGGGGAAAAGAAGCCCTATGTGCCCATGCTGTCCTTCTCCCAGGGACCTGCCACTGTCCCATACACCTTCCAAATATTTAGAGATTAAGGTAAGATCCTACTATTGTGTAAGCATTTACCAAACCAAAATAATCCATCCTGAAATGTACATTAATGTAAGTCATGAGTGTTAGTCATGCAAAAATTAGATGAAGTAGAAGCAGTAAGTATGTAGCCTTGGGAGTTCAGAACAAAGATTTTCTTCTCATATAGTTTGTTCAGAAAGATGGACTGTTGAGCTTCATCCCAGCAGATTTCCACCCCTGTCCATTTCCTCAACAGTTAACTGTCCCTTTTAACTCAACGTACCTAGTGCTCAGCATTGAGACTTGCAGTGAAACCATCATACACAGTTTAGAAAACCCCACTGATTTTCAGCCCACTGTGGTTTACAGTACAGATACAGACATGGTGGAGAACAGCGATAAATGCAGTACAGGAATACAATTAGCATCTGACCTGCATGCATTAAAAGATGTCACGGCTACAAGTAGCCCTTTTGATGGCATTAGACACCAACTACCTTGGGTACTCTGGCCATGCAGAAGCAAGCGCCTGGGCCCAAAGGCTGGAAGCAAGACCAGGAGCAGCTGTGCCCCCGCAGCCCCTCCAAAGCATCCAGCTGGACCAGGCAGCCGAGCCATTTCTGCCAAAGCCAAGGCAAGCTGAAATTCTTAATTAACCTGTGGCAAGTGCTAAATCCTCCAGTGTGAACCCTGCACTGTTGTAAAGAAACTACAAGTGGGGACTGGGATAGCAAGACCAATAAAAGCTCCAGAAAGCCCCTGTTGCTATATGCTTTTTCCTCCTGTGCATCCTCCACACTTCAAAACTTGTTGGGTTTTTCCTTTATAAGCCAGTGCCACAGCAGAGGCCTCCGCTACAAAACCACCTAACGGCTGAGACCAACTCCTGCTCCTGGGATCACCTCTGTTCCCCCAACAGCAAAGATGTGGGTCAAACGAGGTAAGACAGCAGCTGTCTTCAGTGAACTTCAACACACATTCTCTGCTTTATCAAAGGTCCTCTTTTTTGGTGCCCCCATCCTTGGGACCTCTTCCTGGGGATGCTGGAGAAAGTGCAGCTGCCCAGAGGCAAAACCTTCAAGAGGATGGGACCCTTCCAGGGTAAGACAGTGACTTCTGAGCCTTCAGACCACACCACCACCAATGTTTCTGGTAACAAGACGAAAAGAAGCCAGGGGGAGCAGCAACCTTTGCAGTCACTCTTGCTCCGTGTGCCCTCCTCGCCTTCTGCCTGCTTCCTAATCTATGTCCACAGCCCTCAGCCACCTGTCTGCCTGCGGAGAAGGAGCTGACCTGCTCTTTAGCAATCTGTAACATTTTGTCTTCTTGCCTTCTTTTGTCTCCTGGCATTGTTCGGGATTTTTCTGCTTTTCGCTCGTGCGTAAGAGAGAGATGCAAGAGGACCAGTGCTCTCACAAAGCCCAAGCTGCCACGACATCCCATCACCAGACCCATCCTGCCACAGCGCTTAAACTCCTGCATGGCATCACCTTTGCTTTGGATGTAAGTGTGGCTTTACCCAGCTCCCCTCACCGCTCACACAGCGCAGGGATCAATCCCACTAGACAATCAAGGAGAGGAAGGGGAAGAAATCTCCAGGAGGCACCTTCACCACCTCATGTTGGCTGTTCACAGTAAATACCATAGGGTTTGAAGGACCACTGCCAGCATCACAGAATGTTTTAGTCTGGAAGGGACCTCTAGAGGTCATCTGGCCCAACCTCCCTACACAAGTAGGGACATCTCTACCTAGGGCAGGTTGCTCAGAGCCCCATCAAGTCTGAAAGAGTCAAGCATCACCTGGGGTATGGCTCCTGGAGGTCTCAAATACACAAATATCCTCCAACATCTCCCTGCCACTTTTCCCAAAGCAGGTTTTGCATCTGGCCTACATGATGTCCTGGCTGAACTGCTCAATCTGCTTTAACCTACGTAAATTCAGCACCGTTACAGACACCGTGATGGCTGTGACGGTGTAAAACAAACAGGAGGAAATTGAAGTTACTAAAACATTTTCTCCTCTCCTGATTCACTATCAAGGTTCACTTGGGTATAAACCCACATTTCAGCCTCAAGATCATTCAAGCGTGAACTTCAAAGCTGCCACAGTTTTTAATTAAACATTCATCTGAGCATAAATTCATGCTCCTAATTACTCTCAAAATGTTATATCAACTATCACTGACTTGCTAATGTCAAGTATTAAGACTAATTTCTGAAAATGAAACAGGCACCACAGGTTTGGGTTTTTTTCTTCAGAGGTTGTGGTCTTCACACTCCATAAAGCGTAATGGACCAGCATGCGATGGGAACATCGGTAAATGCTTTTAAACATCAACTGATGCATTCAGGCTTCATATTTACTAAATAAATAAACAAACCCTGGCCTCAGTATCTGCTTTTGTACACAAAACCTGCATATCCTAGCCCAAAACTGAAGCTCACATTTTAGGGCAGGAAGAAGACAATTGATTGTTGCTTTTTAAAACCTCGCTTGCACAGGCATGGATTTTACCTTTAAGCAGAAAACTGCAATTTCTGTACCTAGAAATGTATCCTGCTGTATTTACTTAACTTCTGCTGTCTGCTCCTATTCATTCAACAAAATAGATGACTCACTACCTGCTGCAGCCAGTGGGATGCAACCAGAATTGTCAATCCTATTTCCTTCAGCCACCATCTCTCACACCCCCCAGCCAGGGCATCCAGCCTCCAAACCCCCTTGCATGTGTAATCCCCACGGCAGGCATTTAATGGTCTACCCCTGCTGCATGTCTGACACTCTAAAGCAAAACCACTCAGGATCCAGCCATTTTGCCCTGCCCTCAGTCGTGCAATATGTAAACATTAACAACAAGTGGGATTAGGGTGCTCTTGCAAGGAACTGCCTTACTGGGAGCCGACCACACCACCCCCGTCAACAAGAAAGTATAACCCG
Source organism: Megaceryle torquata (assembly GCA_024611175.1). NCBI lineage: Eukaryota > Metazoa > Chordata > Aves > Coraciiformes > Cerylidae > Megaceryle > Megaceryle torquata. Next base: position 37,787 of record JANIJG010002803.1, on the reverse strand, counting down.
AGGAACATTCTGTTTCATACAGAAATTTCAGTAAATTGAGACAACCAACAAAAAGTCTCATAAAAGTCTGATTATTACCACTCTGGCAGGGTAGGAGCCTCACAATTAATTGTCTTCTATTCCATTTTTGTTGCAGTTAAAATAGCAAGCTGATGCCATCAACCACCTTTTCTACTGGCCACTACTGCTCTCCCATTAGCACATCCTCAACACCACCAATTCCAGCACACACACACATTCTGTTGGGTCACAGGCTAGACTTAATGATCTTGGAGGTCTATTCCAGCCTCAGAAATTCTGTGACTCTTACAACAGGAATGATGTGGGACACCAGAGATTTTGCCAGGTGAGAAATCACCAGTCTGTTTTAATATGTTAAGGTATCATTTTTGATAATGTGCTACCTACAACAAGCTCTTTGTCAAGCTCTCTTTCTGCAGGCACACCATCAGGGCGCTCCTCTCCTCCAGACTCTGTTTCTGCATCCCAGACCTTCTGCAGCAGAGCTCTCCAGGGGTGGGCCTCAACTTCACCCAGGTCCCTGGTCCAGGTCCTGCCAGCTCCTTGTTTTCCTACAGTTCAAGGCAATTCCAGCGACTCTGTCCAAGATTTTTAGCACGAAGGCACTTTAGCACTAACGCACCGAAAATTGCACACAATTTTTCCTGGGAGAAGGATTTTTGCCTTCCAACAGGAGCTGTGCATCCAAACTGCCATCCTGCAGTAAATTAGACCATTTTATAGCACCCAGTGTGATTTGTTCTCGGCTTTTAGAGTACAGGCATGCTTATGTACATCATTTCTCATTCAAAGCAATCTTGAGGGTGTCAACCCCCTCTCCCCCCCCAATAGTTTAAGGAGCTAAAACAGTTACTGATGGAAAACCAGGCGTATCCTAGTGTGAAAATTCAGCAATCTCCAAAAGAATCTGTTTTACAAATGATATACTTTAGCTTTGCACTTGGTTTACTCATCTTTTCAAACATCTCTGAAATAAATCCCCGTCTCTGAGAAGGTAATTAAAACATCAGATACTCTAAATATCAGGTCAGCATAAGAAAAAGTGAGTCACAGAACAGGATGGGAAAAATGTTTATTTTAACAAAGTAAAATATCTGTTTGATTAAAGCAGAGCGAGCATGGGCCAAACCCTCTCGTTCCTGCCTGTGCTTAACCCCAGCTACAGGCGGGGGAATTCAAGCCACTGGGGACTAAGGACCACCCTGCAGACTGGGGACCAGGTTCTCACCCGGGCCAGGGACTCAGCACCATCTGTCTCGCTGCTGTCCAGCAAAACCTCTGCCCTTTGCAGCTGGAGCTTGTGCTGCCCTTCGAGGGCAATAGCACGACCACGATGCCAGCACAGGTCTCTCCATCGTTTCCATCTCTCCATCATTTCTGGGGTTCAGAGAGACCTCGCTGCCCCAAGGCACTAAAGGGCATGATCAACTTGATGCAGTTTCTTTCCACTTAGGGCAAACTCCACCTGCTTACAGAGCTACCTAAAGCAGCCTCTGTTTCCCCCAGACTTCCCCACGTTCTGCAAACACAATCCTCCCATATACTCAGCGTGCCTGAAACACCAGCGCTTTGACACCACAAATGGAAAATCTATGAAAAAAGATAAGAGGTGCATTCAATACTCAACATCTCGTTTGCTGATAAGGTGACGTTTCCAGAGTTGCTCCTGTGTCCTCCTGAGCTCTCCTGCAGAAAGCTGGTTGCTTGCTCAAGCACAGCTCTTTACCTTTGGACAACCTGCTGCCACCCCTTGGGGCTGCTCGTGGAGAGCAGAAGACCTTCGCTGGGCAGAACAAGCACAAATTTCACTCACAGCCGATCCTCCTTTCCATCTGCCAGCTTTCCCAATATTTTAAAGAGTAAAACCCTAGTAAATATTCAAAACGCTCAAAAAGAAACAAAAATAAAGTTGATTTTTTTGTTTGATTGGTTTCTCCTCAGCTGGGCATTTTTATTAATACTTTGAGGTAGGAGAGAACAACCAAAGCTTCCCCTCGGCAGGGCAGAAATCCTCTCCCATCACAGACGTCTCTAATTACACAGGGCCAAGCTAATGCTCTGTGTTGACCGAACAAAGCCGACCTTTGGTCTGAAATATTTCTATTGCTCTGTATCAATCCGAGCTGTGATCAGGGTCGTGCAGCTGGGAGAGCTGCAATTCCATTACTGCAGCTCCACAATAAGTCTGATGTTAAGTAAAGACGACAGGATTATTAGATTAACAAGCTAAATTGTTAAATTAGCATATTATTCATCTCCAGAAATAACACTCACTATAGAACATAGGTGAGCAAGACTATAATCTTATACTCCCTTATATGATAAGGGAAACACATCCCTTACACCAATGCTTCCACCTAAACCATCCCTCTTCTCTCTTGTAGTTCAAAGAATAGTGAAGACAGCAGCCCTCCTGCAGCTAAGGAAGAGCCGAGAGGTTCCCCTCTTCCCTGGATAAAACTGCCAGCATAAAATGCCCTAACCCACCATCAGAGATCACAAATCCCACCAGAAGTTTCAGTAGACAGTCCCTCTAGATGTGGCTTCCACCACGCCTTGTTCCCACCCAGGGAAAAACAGTGGTTAGAAAGCTCTCCCTGCAACTCTGCGGCACTGCCACCATTTGACACCAGCAAACTGGCAATGAGGGTGGGGTATCTGCTTCATGCTCACACAAAGGACCCTGCACAAGATTTTGCCCACATATGTTTGAAGCTGTAGGTTTTGAAGAGCTTTGTGGTCGCAGGATGTCTTGCGGCAGACCACATGTCAAGATGCATCTGCACCTGGAAGGGCTTTCCCAGGACACAGGAACTGATGTCAAAGGGACATCAAAGCCTCAACAAGAGCAGATCTGGGCTGAAGACAAGTGGACTGAGCACACCAGCATGGAGCAGGTGGACAGAGATAACAACAAAGCACAAGCACACTGAAAGGGGGTTTAAGGAGCACTCTACAGAGACCTGAGGCACTGAAGGACTAAGGAAAGTTGTTCCTGACAAAGAGCAAAGTATAAAAAAAAAACCCCAACCCCGAAACCAAAAACCAAAACCCAATACAGAAGGACAAAAACAGCCTTAGGAAAATTTTCCCAGATCTGGTCCCACACTGAGGACAGAGGATTCTGAGGAGCACCAGGGGGATGGAGGAGGAAAGGGATGCTGCCAGTTACCACTGGACCCCTTGAAGCTTTCCCAGGCCCTCCATGCGTTTTGCTCTTTGCTACAGCACCCCAAGCACACATGGGTCTGACCCAGCAGCTCCCAGCAGCACCCCAGGGCAGTGTCTAGTCCCTGGGGATGCTTCTTCGCCCCTCTGCACCCCAACCTGTACTCCCTTTGGCCCCTACTCCTCTGCAAGAGCACATTTTTGCATCTAAACGGCAGCAGTACAGGCTGTTCCCAGTACCATAAGCTCATGACAGCCATGTTATTACCACCCTTTAACACCCCCACTGTGTTTCTGTTTCACATCACTGCCTGTACAACACTGCAGTGTTCGTAACTAAAATTAAATCCCCGTTCAGGAGACCCACAAGGCACCCTTTCCCACAGGCCAGCTCTCTGGCAGCACCAACAGGTTGCTTCTTGCAGTGAGAAGCACTGAGATGTGGAGGGAAGGGGCTGCCCATGTGTGCTGGGACCACCCAGTCCCCTAAAGGGAGATGCCTGGCTCTGGAGGGCAGCCCATGAAAGACACAGCCTCCTCCAATGGCCCAGGCTATCCCACCAGCTGACACCTTCCTCCAGACCCTTGCTGCTTGACAAAGAATAATTTCATTGAGGTTGGAAAAGACTTTGATGATCATCAAATCCAACCACTAATCCAGCACAGCCAGCTCCAGAATTAAATCAAGTCCCTCAGCACCATATCTCCATGACACTGAAACCCCTCCAGGGATGAGGACTTCCTCACTGCTCTGGGCAGGCTGGGCCAGGACTTGACAACCCTTGCGGGGAAGAAATTTTTCCCAATATCCAACCTAAACTTCCCCTGGTGCAACTTGAGGCTGCTTCCTCTATCACTAGTTACTTGGGAGAAGAAACCAACCCCCACCTGGCTCCAATCTCCTGTAAGGGAGATGTCAAGAGCAAGGTCTCCCCTGAGCCTCCTTTTGTCCAGGAGAAGAAACAACTCCAGCTCCCTCAGCCGCTCCTCACAAGACTTGTGCTCAAGATCCTTCCCCAGCTCCACTGCCCTTCTCTGGCCACACTCCAGCCCCTCAATGTCCTGCTGGGAGTGAGGGGCCCAGAACTGAACCCAGGATCCAAGGTGCAGCCTCACCAGTGTTGAGTAGAGGGGGATGCTCCCCGTTCTAGTCCTGCTGGCCACACTACTGCTAATATCTAACATGTAGCAGGAGACCACCACAAAGCTGGCCAGGCCTGGACTGCAGCGGGGAACTTTCACAACTGCAAACACCAGACAGAAGCAATTTCCATGCACTTTTACTGTATGCAGCGCAGTTTATCCCACAGGCAACCATTTCTGTGTGATCCCAAGGCCACAACAGGCTGTATCCACCAGTTTCAGGGCACCAGTTTCTATCACAGGCAAAGCCAGTTCCATGCAGGATACAGGAACAGACGAACAACCAGAGCACCAGGGAGCTCTCTAAGCCTTTCCCTGCAATTACTGGGGCTGCTCATGACCTCAGACTACATGCTTTGGGAAGAGAGCAAGCTGCTGTGTCCAGAGCTCAGGGGCACCAGCAAAGTCTCCTCCATGTAACGTGCTCTGACAGGGCTGCTGCCATTTCTTCTGCATTTGTAGAAAAACCCGTCCTTTCAGAACAGTTTGGTCCCACAGTGCTCCCCGCTGCAGGGCGGGCAGGGCTCAACACGCTGCCCCCCCCGGCGATCCATCCCAGAGCAGCGGACGGACGCAGGTGCCTCTCATTCTCCTCAGGCTTCTGACACCCCATTTATCTGTGCCACGCGTTGAACAGCTGCGGTTCAACCTGGGAAGTTTCACCCGCTCTTTATTCCATGTCCCTCATCAGTAACTGTCTTGCAAACTGCAGCTGAGTTAAAAACAAACAAAAAAAACCAAACCCCAAAACAACAAAAACACACAACAAAACGTCCCTTGTGGAAACAACGCGACACATGCCAATGGAAATGAGGTTTCTTGAAACACCCCTTCAGTGCCATCTGCTTGACTTCGGCTCTACTTTCATAGTAGCAAGATCCAATTTTGGAGGCGGCATGTAAAGTGCAAGGTGGTTGTTCAACCAACTGACAGTGCGGACAGCCGCAGCCACCTCTCATGAACCCGAGTGCTTAGCATCCCCCCGGCAGCGGGGACGGATGGCACTGGGCAGGAGGCAGCCACAGGAGCCAGGCAACACAGAGGGAGCCGTTAGCGAAAGCTGATTGAGATGCTCTAATTTATTTTTGTTCCTGTATAAAGAAAACTGAGAATGAAGGAAAGCCCAAATCTGTTCTCAATTTCCTGACCATTTAATCTGGGAAATTTAACTCTACGGCTGTGGATGGTTTTCTGTGAGGGGCTTCCACTGCAATTCTTTAAATTGCCAATGGCATAAAACGACCACGTCCACATGAATTACCCGAGCTGACTGAGCAGCCCAGCCCAGCATGCTTTCCCAGCACACATTTTTCCTGGTTCCCCTGTTTCTTCATGTAATTGCAGGACAGGTTTTCTTGGATCTCAGCTCACAGTAGCACAGTCTAGCTGCATATGGTGCCCCACATCCCTGTGTTTCTCTGAAGACAAGATGAGCCAGGATGAGCTCCTGGGGTCCCAACCCTGGATCTCTCCAGATTTGGTAACAACTGCTGAAGTCTCTGCTTATCCAGGCAGTTAAATGGGGCTCTCACCTCTTTCACCCCCACCAGCCCCAGATCTCCCAGCTGGCAGAAAGGAGCCTGGACACAAATCCCCCAAGTTCTTTTGTGTACCAATCTTAATGCCCCAAATCCAGGAGAAATTTGGGCTGAACTTCTGATGTCCATTCCTATTGCTGGCAATAGCTGAACCTGCACAGCAAGATCCAGAACAACTACCTGGTACCTTGAACCAGTTTCTAAGCAAGTCATCCTTACAACCCTCCCACTGCCTCACTCCATGAGTCTCTCCAGTCCTTCTAATGCTTGTACCAGTTTGGATCTAATCACCTTGATTCCTGACTACATGGCAAGGCTGACTGGCATCTGAACCAATTCATACCTTCAGGCTCCATATATTCATCACTCCAAGTCAATGTCTCGGAGTGGTAGAAATAACAGAAGCAAGCTGATAGAGATACTTACATTCATAAGGTTTAGGATAAAATGCCACAGCTGCCAGCAGCTTTCACATATATCTCTTGGAGTGACTTAGGTCTTAGGAAAATAAGCGTAAGAATGACACAGGTAACCCCACATCCAGTGCTGTGGAGGGTTGAGGGGCTCCCCTGAGCCAAATGACTTTGCAGCTCAAGATACTGCAGACCCAGTGTTGCACATTTCTAGCTATGTCAGCTCAAGTATTAATTTTAAGCCTCAAATGCTTGAGGGCAGATGGGCATCAAGCTCTATTCTATCCAGAGTTTCCACGAGTTTTGTCTGCTCTGAGCAGCCCTGACAACTTACTGTCCATCCTACCCTACTCCAAGTCCCTTTCTGTCAGTAGTCATAGAATGGTAGGGGTTGGAAGGGACCTCTGGAGATCAAGTCCAACCCCCTGCCAGAGCAGCATCACTCAGGGCAGGCCACACAGGAACAGATCCAGACGGGTCTTGAAAGTCTTTAGAGAAGGAGACTCCACAGCCTCTCTGGGCAGCCTGTTCCAGGCTCTGGCACTCTCACAGTGAAGGAGATTTTCCTCATGCTGAGGTGGAACTTGCTGTGTTTCAGCTTGCAACCATTACCTCTCCTCCTATCACAGGGCACCACTGAAAAGAGCCTGGCCCCTTCTACTTGACACCCACCCTTCAGATATTTGTAAACATTCATAAGATCCCCTCTCAGCCTTCTCTTCTCCAGCCTAAACAGCCCCAGGGCTCTCAGCCTCTCCTCAGAAGAGAGATGTCAATAAACATTTTGCAGTGCCTATGTTCCACTGATGTAGAAGACCCAGCCTTGCCCACGCAGCAATAGGATGTGAAATATGGACCAACTCAGCTGTCCAGGGCTACAGCACGACTTTCACAACAACCTCTGCTTTAAGCAAGTCAGCTACTGGGGAGTAAAATTTTAGAACTGCTTATTGGAAAAGGGAGCCTGAGTAATGACAGGTAGACTCTTTATCCTTATATTTGCTTTATGTATGTCACGTGTGCCTCAGCTGCTTTGTCTGGGATAAAGATGGGATTTCTGACTCTGCTGCCAAACAGCCCCTCTGTGGCTCACCTTCTGAGCCAGCCTTGCAGGTTAGGATCAACAGAGTTGATCAGCAGATTAAACTGTATTGCTTTTATAGCTTCTCAGCATCCAAGCCTCCCCCATCAATCAGGAATTTACCCTTGCATCGGCTCAGCAAAGCTTTTCCATTAACAAATAAGGCAGCCAAATCCCTGCCTTTCCCTGCCCTCCCCAGCAGACCTGCAAACTGCACCCAAGGACAATGCCATGCTCCCACTGCTTGGTCGAGGACCCTCCTTCCGGGATACCCAGTGCTCGGGGCGCGTCTGCTGGAAGGAGGGGGGGGGGGGGGGGGGGGGGGGGGGGGGGGAGAAGAGCTCCTCCACGAAAGGAGGGTGCCCCAGAAGACGCAACAAAGCAATCCCCAGCCCTGCACACCATCTCCATCCAGCCATGAAGCACAGCAGAGGCTTTAGACAGGTATTTGAAAGGATGGAGAAGAGGAGGAGGATTTGGGATTAGAAGGGCAAGGTTAAGCCAGTACCAAGGATTGCATGGGAACAATACAGCTCAGCAATGAGTAGGAGGAGGCCAGAAAGGACTGATTGTTCTTGCTACCTTTGGCACTCAAAGGACCTGAGAGGCCAACCCAGCACCAGTGCAGCACATCACTAGCTGGCAATTAAGGAACTCCAGACACTGCTCAACATGGTCATCAATGCAGGAGAGCTATCCAGCCATTATGGGTTGTATTTACAGAGAAATAACACATACTGACACAAATCAATGCCGTACAGTTGAAAGGAACCGTCTGAAGGCTATGGACTTCACTCACTGTTGCTTGTGCGGAGAAACAAAGGCAAACAAAAAAATCTCTCAAAATCAGCCCAAAAAGCTGGCTGCGGGCAGGGTGCCTGCCGGAACGTGGGCAGCTCAGAGGCTGCCTGCAGCTTTGCGGGGAGAACACATATGGGCAGGGGGTGATGGCCTTTTATTCCACTGGATAAAGATCTTAGCGGAAATCTGAAAGGCTCGGCGTGAAGCCTCAGCCCCGGCTAATCCACACGGACTGTGCCATGCTGTAGACACGTCAGGAAGGACCCAAGGCCAGGCACTGCATCCAATCACACCACGAACCTGCACTTTCAGCTGTACTAAGAAAATGTTAAGATAATTGCTTTATAAGCATCTCTCTGGACCGGCTGCTTCCTGCTCCAAGCTCAGGCCACCCACTCACCCCATCTCCTACAGCCAAGGCAACATCACATCCCTCCGGGGTCACCACAGGCTTTTAACCCTTTCCCAGCAGGACTGAGTCTGACTAAAACACTAAAAGCTGCCAATATGTTAGAGGCAGATTCCTACTGAAAATGGAAAATCTTTCCCAGAGCTGGTCACAGGACAAAACCAGAGTTTGGTTCTGCTGCTTGGTATTTAGGCTCTGGGCATCTGCAATGGAGCAGGCAAAGATGACACGTAAAAGCCCATTGATATACAGATGCGGGGAAAGACGCCTCTGCATTTTTCTAGAGTAAAACAACCAACCAACCTGCCAATTTACCTGCTCCTTGAAACCACCACAGCTGGGGGTAAGCTTTGGTACATTTAAGAGGATACAAAAATTCCCTTTATATTAAAGCCCTGATTAAGTTCATGTTGATTTTTAAGTACACTGTGAAGCCTTAAGCTCCGAGGAAGGAAGGATGGATGGAAGGAAAGCTCAGCTGGCGAAGTGCGGCGCGGGCCGATCTCCCAGGAAGCGGGGTCGGGGCCGAGGCCAAGCAGAGCAGCTGGGCGCTATTCCTGGATCCCCACCAACTGCACTCGACCTTGGGCTTGAGAGGGACCAGGCTCTTTGCTACTCAACTTTGTCCCTCAATAAAAGGGGTAAAATAACAGTGCAGCTACCCCAGAAAGGTGATGCAATGCTTGATGCTATATTGCAAATAGCCTCCAAAGCCTTCCCCTAGATGTCAAAGCACATTTGAGAATAAAAGTCGTTCCTCATGCAGCCATACTCAGCATTAGGATCCTGATTTGCACCTTCAAACAATAGCACTCTATAATTCTTAATTATATTATTTTTCTATAGCAAAGCACTTTCATTTTCCCAGTAGACTTAGGGAAAAAAAAAAAAGTTTAAAAAAAAAGCACAACTTCTTTACATTTGTAATTCAAGTTCTCCTACACAGCATTTCCACAAGACTGCTTAAAAAGTGCACTGGAAATTGTAATAAAATAGATGATCTTCTTTACCAGATGACTCAGGCCTCTGCAGGCTTCAGCCCTGGCCTCAGATGGCTCTGCCAGAGGAACAGTTTCCTACCATCACCAGGCGAGCTGCCGGCATTTATCAAGGATTAGGGGACAGTTCTCTTAACTATGAAAGGCAAATAATACAATGAAGAGGTGAGACACAAGGATGAAGACCTCTCAATCAAGAGCATCCTGATGGAAATCAAGACAACAGCAAATGGAAAGCAAGTGAGATACAGAGACCACCCACCCTACTTGAGCACTGAGTCTTCACAGCTATTCCCCAGACTGACAGCTCTCATTTGATTAATATAATGAGAAAGTTTTGGGTCACTTTCTGAGTGGGTGATGTCGCAGTCTCCTCACCTGCAGATGTTAATGGTACCACTATCACTGTTCCTAAGCAAAACATCTTTCAAAGTCTGCCCAGGATAGATGTAAGCACTACTCAACACTTGGCTTGGGAGCCACCAGTCTGTCCTTTCAACATCCTCTCTCCCCTTCCCACTGTTTGGTGATTTAAACATTGTAAAATGTAATTCTCACAAATGAAACATAGAAGTGAAGAGAGAGATCTTTTAGCCGGGAAAAAGCACACCTAGGACAGACATTTCCCCTAATTCAGGCCCTCCTTTCCAAGGCCCTGCTCCTACTCCATTAGGCTTGCTGACCCCAACATAACTTCTCTGGGTGTTGCCTCCAACCAAGCTCTCTCCAGAGAGCCCACAATGCTGTTACAAATCCATCCTGGCTACTTAATTACAAGTGAATAATTGCAGTTAATGCTCGCAGTGGTGATGTGCTGGAGGAGTGAAGTCACCAGCAATACCAGCAGCACCAGTGACTGCACAGAAGATGACTGCAGAAGCCACAACTCATCAGTGCTGCCTACAAGACGTGAGCCTCCAGCACTTTAAACAAAGAAGGAAGATGAGTAATTTCAGACAAAAGAACAAGCCCTCATCAAAACTTCTGAAAAGCAAATCTCTGGACTGGATTAGGTACCTGTGCTTCACGTCTCTTTCTTTCTTTGTTCCTTCATTTTTAAGCTTTTTACATTTTGTTTCCTTCCTCCAGATTTCCAAATTCCTCCCCATCTTTGAGGAGATAAGCTGAAGTATTCCCTGAAGGCTGCTGTTCCCAGTACTTTTCAGATCAAGAAAAACCAAAGATTTCAATAAATCTAGTCCCCGTTGGCCCCAAATGCATACACCCACACCCCCCAAAAATGTCTGTTGTGATATCTTCCCTTGGCTCCTCAGGATCTCAAAGGAGATGTGCTGGACCAGAAAGAAATGGGACTCTGCAAATAAAACTCACCCTGAAGAGAAACGGCAACAGAGGGAATAAACTGCCTTGGTGTGGAGATCGAGCCACTTGAGGCGATCAGTCACCACTAAGTTGACCTGAATGATGGCCACGCCAGGCTGACACAGAGTTGGTTTCATGGTTGTGGAGGAGAGTTGTTAAGAGATGTCAGCAGCAACTGCAGAATGGGAAAAGCTTCTTACCCCTGCTCAGGACACGCTACCTGTAGCAGCCTCTTAACGTACTCTGGAACAATGATACCATCCCTCCTGAAAAGGCTTATGCTGATGATAAACGAAACACCACCCCCGCGGTCCTGTCTTAAGAGTGCTTTTAAAAGACTCTTCCCCCATCAGCATTTAAAGCCTGTCTTGAAAAAAACCCATCAGTAATGCACAATGTTGTGATTTAATGTAAATGTGTCCCAGTTCTGCTAAACAACAAGTCAGAAAGAAGAAGTGAAAAACACTCGATGTGACAACAGAAAAGATGATCTTGGTTTCCCCTGAAACTCCTGGACAGCTTGAAATCACTTCGAGGAAATCTGAAATAATTTCTGCTTCTGAAATCTTAGTGCACAGGTCAAAAATACAGCTGTCCTGCCACACACAAGCACCCTGTTTACCTAAAACATTTTTATGCAAATTGCATCAACCAGCCCTTGCTTTTCTGCTCTGAGCTGAGAGCTGTGTGGAATGCAAACATTTACTTAGAAACGTAAAGAAAATCTTCGGACATAGAGCAAACCTCGTCCTGGGTGTCAAGAGGTTGCCAATTTGATAACTTGCTATCGAACAACTCTTTGAATATATTAAATTTCCAGGAGGTGGGCTGAGTCTCTGCCCACCTCATGCAGTATGTGGTGGCTCCCCAGTTCACGTGTCACCTGGAAATGCTCTCCTGTGCTGGGGACAAGTGCCAGGAGCAAGGGGGTGGGAAGATACTAACTCCTCTCACTCTGCAAACACTGAGGTTGGGAGGAAGGAAAATAGAAGTGAAACAAAGCCTAGCAGAGCAGGCGGCAGGAAGAGCAGTCATTTCTCTCCTCCTCCTCCCCCAAACCCAGTATTTACAGTAAAGTATAACACCAAATGTCCCTAAAAATACAAGTTCAGACTTCCTGTGGCATTGTCTGATAGCAGCTTGTCTCCAGCTTTCAAAGCCCCACCAGCCCCCGCTGCCTCCTCATCGCTTTCCTCCTCTCTCCCCTTTATTTTCATTCTTTTCCTCCCCTTCTCAAATCTCACTCTGCCTCATTTCATTTTCTGTTGCAGTCCTGGTAAGGATGGTGAGGTTTCCATCCAATACCACGTGTCCACCTGATAAGGACGCTGGAGGACTTGGTCAAAGCCACTCGCCCCAAAGTTTCATCTCAAGGGGAGTGCAGGGTACTTCTCCAATCGTGGCATCTGGACACAATTAATTATTATTAAAATAACCTAAAAGCATGAAGAATAAAACAGAATAATTCAGAAAGGCAACGACATCTGATTTAGTTAATGAGAAATGAACTGCAAGGCTACAAAATTATCCCGTCCTGTAGAAGAATATATACTTTTAAGAAAGGTCAAAGAGGTGGGCTGAGAACATTTCCCATTTATGCAATGACTTCTTTAGGACCTGGCTGTGCTGCCACACCAGCATTAAGCAATACCTCCCCCCCACACACACACCATACATGCAAACAAAGATTTACATTTCTCAGGTAGCTCACTTTTTCCTGAAGTCCTAAGGTTGCCTATGCAGCCTTGTGTTTTGTTTCTTTTTAAAAAGACCAAGATGAGTTGAGTATTGCTGCTGTCTCTTAAACCAGATCATACATGCACGTGGGCACCTGCCATGCAAGGTCTGGATTTTCCCATCTTCGCTAAGCTACCGAGCCTGACCCAGCATTTCAGGCTGAAGATTGATATCCAGCAGGAGTTACAATCATTCCAGGATTTTTGTAACATACAGAGGAAGATCTTCCATCCGCTAACCCTGTTCCAGGACAGAGCTCCCAGTCTTGCACTGGACATGCTTCTACTAAAAGTTCTCAGTGTTCCTCGGGGTGAGGGCTCCTGAAATGCTCATCGGGACCCCACATGGTCCAGCATGGAAAGATCCAGGAGGCTCAGCTTGGAGGGTTTCTTGCTCAGAAGGTGACAGCCCCTCTCAGGAGGGTATGAGGGCAAAGAGGCTTACAAAGGAATCAATTTCCATGGTGCTAGGAGATATTATTTCTTCCTCCTGATATCTGCGCTATTGCTCCCAGACAAGCGGCTTTGCTTTCACACAGGCTCAACCACCTCCTCTCTGCCCCAAAATCAGTAAAGTTTACTCAGAGACTCAGATTTCAAGGCTGAGCCTGATTTTCTGGGTACAGACCACATCTGTGAAACTGGTGCTTAGATCACATGCACATCCCCCCCAATATTCACCTGTGAGGCAATTTCCCTTATATATGGTGCTACTACAGCGCGAGGGCACGAAGCACCGTGCCATTTTACAGCTGCCAAACCAACATGCTGACCAAACACATTCTTCGTCTTCGGAAGCAAAGCACACAACCCAAAATCCTCAGTGCTTAGCTTGGACTAAAAAGATATCATCCCTTCCACCGTTTTATCCCAGCTTCCTCGGGAGCAAGCTGACCCGGAGGCTGGGCTGAACGTGGGTGCACAAACGGAGTTTCACCGCTATTAGCCAACTTCAAAGACATCAAAGACAAATATTTTCTAGCAACTTCATGGAAACAGGCAGCTGGGTGGCAAAGGATGCCAGACACAGCAATTCAGGAGGTTTATCTCCAGCAGCTTTTAATCCCGTTGGCCCTTTTCCCCAGTCAATTACAGCAGCCTCTACGTTGCCAGGAAAGTAATGGGAGAGAGAGACTATAGGTATAAGCAGACATAATAGAATCCTAATTTAATTAGGGAAGTACTCAATCAACCAAGAGACATAAATACAGAGGAGACCAGGTTTATTAGTTCTGGTGCTTGCAGAAATGCCCACTTCATTCCTGATTACTTGGGGGAGGGATTAAAAAAAAGAAGTCAGTAATCTTAATAGCACAGTTCTAGTTTGCTCTTTCAGAAAAAGCTAATAACAAAACCAACCAGAACTCCAGAGCTTCTAGAAACACGGTGCTCGTGATGGGCGAGTAACTGAGCTCATGATGGGATGAGCCTGGTTCTGGCTTGGCTGTGGTTAGAGAATACAAACTACAGCTGGGCCAGCCTCATGGGGAGAAGTTTTTGACCCTGGTTCTCCAGATAGATTTTACCTCAGTGTTCACAGAATGTTAGGGGTTGGAAGGGACCTCCTTAGATCATCGAGTTCAACCCCCCTGCCAGAGCAGGGCCAAAACTTGGGCAGATCACTCAAGACATGCATCCAGACAGGTCTTGAAAGTTTCCAGAGAAGGAGACTCCACAACCTCTCTGAGGAACCCGTTCCAGTGCTCTGTAACCCTTACAGTACAGAAGTTCTTCCTTATGTTGAGACAGAATTTCCTGTCCTCTAGCTTGAATCCATTGCCCCCTGTCCTCTTGCAAGGCACAAGTGAAAAGAGGTTGTCTTTGCCTTCTTGATGCCGAGCCCTCACTTATTTGTAGACATTAATTAGATCCCCTCTCAGTCTTCTCCAGATTAAAGAGTCCCACGTCTCTCAGCCTTTCCTTGTAAGGAAAAGTCCCTTGATCATCCTTTTAGCTTTCACTGGACTCTCTCAAGTAGATCTCTGTCCCTCTTGAACTGGGGAGCCCAGAACCGGATACAATACTCCAGGTGAGGTCTCCCCAGGGTAGAGTAGAGGGGGTTCCTCAGTGACTCTGCCGTCTCTCTTTCCCCCACAAAGGAGGAAAGGAAGTCAGGATCACCAGGTCTAACAACACACACCAACAGGCTTTGAGAAGAAACGAAGCCACCAGCTCCCCACGGCAGCACTGAGCCCACCAGGGTTCGCACCATGTGCACAAAGCTCCATCCTTTGCTACCCCATGCTCGTTTGAGGTCTGCAGGCTGAGAGCCGGCTTAGCGGCACAGTGGGGGTGCTTCACCTGCAGGCTTCTGAGCCTGGGTAAAGGTTTTGCTGAGAGTGTAACAATGCAAAGTGACTAACAAGGGGCTGGGGAACTATTTGGACATTAACTAAGAATTTTGTGTTATGAAAGGGCGGGTTGTAATTTTAGGATTAGAAATCTCTATTTTGGATGTCAATACCTAGCGTGAGAAAAGGGCCAGGGCACTGGCACAATGATGCTCTAATCCATCCATGAGGAACCAACACGGCACGCGAAGAATGAGCCGTCCATGCCAAAAACTCCACAAAACACAATCAATCTGCTGCAAACTCCACCTTCTGTGTTCTCCTGTAACAACGGGTGGGCTAACACACACCTCTGTGCAGACTCCCACTGCCTTCTTTGGGATTCTCCAGCTACAGCCACAAGATCTGAGCACCTACCCAATGTGGCAGGGTCCACCCAGGAACCACCACCATCAGGTAGGTTCAAGAGAAGTCCTCCACTGGACAACCAGCCCACCTCTCTGTGGGGCCTCCAGGTACTGCTGACAGCACTGACAGGTACCAGGGAAAAAAAAAAAAAAAAAAAAAAAGAGAAAAAAAGAGAAAAAAACCAAACCCTGTATCACAGAATGGTTTGGGTTGGAAAGGACCTTTAGATCATCTAGGTCTGCCTCCCCTTTCACCAGACCAGGTTGCTCAAAGCCCCATCCAACCCAGCCTTGAACAATTCCAGGGATGGGACATCCACAACTTCTCTGGGCAACCTGTTCCAGTGTCATTCATCCTCATAGGAAAGAGCTTCTTCCTAATGTCTAATCTACATCTATAGATGCAAAGCCATGTGGTGAGACTGTCTGAGCATCCCATTCTGACACTAACCTCACGAGACTGAGACCACAACCACACAACCTTGGCTTAAATGAGATACTTAACCAACCCCAAAGGACTGGGACCTTTCTGACATCCCAAGAAATCCCAGCTTCACTGTGCCCTTCAGGTTTATCCATCCAGGATAAGGAGGAACCTTTCGCTACATCATGACAAAGTCCTCAGTTCCTTGCATGGGTACATCTCCACCAGCTCAGCCTTCTCTAGTCTCCAATAAAGACCAGCAGTTCACCATTACCTCAGTAAAGCTACAGGGGAGCAATGACTCTCAACCCTTTGTTGAGAGAGTGACTCTCAACACTTACCATGCATATGTATCTATCTATGCACATACATTTAGATGCATATGTATGTCCATATATCTAATATACACCAAGTGCTGAATTGGAACAGTACATCCTACCTGGTTTTCACCAGCCATATGATTGCTGCTGGCTCATCAGAATGACCCCCAGAGGGAAGTTTGATAAAGTCACGACTGTTTAAGCAGAAAAACAGCCCTCTTGCTGTCTGCAGTATTCAGGGCACTGTCAGAAGGTAGGTTAACACCGTTTTTTATCTTACCCGGCACTTGTTGTTTTGATGTTTGAAAATTTTTGGCTCCCAGTTAATGGGATTTTGCCCACCTAAAAAAAAAAAAAAAAAAAAGGGGGGGGTGGGGAGCAAAAAACCCCCAAACCCAACACACCACCACCAAAAAAACCCCACAAACCACTACAACAACCCTGACTGCAAGGTGATTTACCAACACATTTTTAATTTAATTTGGTTCACTTTTCTTCCTTCCTATTTCCATCTAGTTTTCTCTCCCCCCCCCCCCCATTCCAGTTGACATTGCTTAAAATTTACAGAGTTTGAAATAAATAAAGCCAGACTGAAAATACACACTAAGTCTTCAATGCTGCAGAGGTTAAAAATAGGCTTTAAACCAGCTAATGTCAGCATCAGCATAAAAGAAAGGACACCCTGACAGCTCTAATTATTACATTCTCTTGTTTTGCACTTCTGAAGAGCAGCAATTAAATCTCTGCTTGGGCTTATAAGGAAAAAGTAAAGTGTTCTGCACCTGCAAAACGGATTCTGTACCATCAGAGGGTTTCAGCTCCCCAAAGCACATTATCCAGGGCAGCCTGCAGAACAAAACCCATCCTCCCCTTGCCAGCCACCGAGGATTTGCAGCCAGTTCCCAGGGAAGAATACTAATAATGGCAACCCCTCCTCTTCTGTCTTTGCTGGGTAGATTTCTTTAAGAGAAAGCTCACTCACCATTTCTGGACAAAACTGTTGCAGACTCTGTATTGTGTGCAATGCCTGAAACTGCCATATGGTGATAAAAGTAGTTTTATTCATAATCATTTTTATTGCTGTAGCCTCCGGGGACTTGAACTAGGTCACTTTCCCATCAAGGCTCACCACGAGCTGTTAAATACGTGGTGCACGCAGGGTCCTTTAAGCATCTTTTTATAAACGAGTTATTCTGTTCATTAAAAACGTAACAAGAAACAAAAGCTGCAGTTTAGAAAACCTGTTTTCTGCCACTCAAATATCAATTCTTTGATTCTTCAGTACGCTGAGTTTAGTGCAAACGTTTCCTCAGCAGCACAGAGGGTCTCCCATTTATTCCCATTACCTACCCTTGGGAAATCTGCTGGGACTGCCCTGTGTCAGAGACCTCTACTCTCTTCTCAAGTCTGGCTGGGATCAGCTGGGAGGCTGGAAATCTCCCTGGCTCAGAGACACAGGAGTCTCCCTGATATAACCATGCCGGTTGCAACATATCCTTGCTTTTGTGCTCAATTCCAGGCTGGCACTGAGTAAAGATGACTTCAAAATTTAAATCCTGGAACACTTCACTGAAAATATTCTGACTATTTCAGTCCGGAGGCAGGGGCAGAGTGCTGTGGGGAGCCAGGGGCCTGTGCTCCCTGGCAGGCTGAGGGACAGGTCCCACTGGGGTGGCATCTACAGGCTCTGGGTTTTGGCTGCACACGCTCTCCTCCCCACCCTCCCTTCCAAGAAACTACATGAAAACAAAGTCAAGCCTCTCCGTGGCAAACAAACTTTTCATGTGAGTAAAAATGCCTATTTTATTTTTTTCCTAATGCTATTTCCTTGATCCAGTTTGGACCAAGAGCATCTGAGCAGCCCCCATCGGTGACGATGGGAGGACTTGGTATGCACAGGAAGGGCAGACACCAGCTGAGATGCCAGGAGAAGAAAGGCATAGTGTTTCCATGAAGCCAGTGGAAAAAAAAAAAATAAATAGCTGGGAACATTTTTCTGGCAGAAGCTGTTCACTCATGGAAGCAAAGCACTGATAGCCAAGGCAAAAACGAAGCTCACTGAGCCAGTTTTCCCCCTCCCAGGGACACCTGCAAGTTGTTTTCTGTGGAAGCAGCCAGACAGGGACATAAATAAGGCTGTCCATGCCCCTTCCCATCCCCAAGCAATCACTAACACCTCCCAGTTGATCTCCGCAAGTTTCGTATCGGCCATTGACCCAAGGATCTCAAATCTCCCTCCAGAGGTAGATAAATCCCATCCATCCTGCATGGAGGTGGACCAGCCTTTCCCAACTGAACCACCACTCTGGGAGTCAGATTTAGATCCTGCCTAATGTGTTCAGTTCTCTGCTTAAATATTTACATGGTCTTTTTCCAGCCTGAGGAAAGGACTGAGTGTGTCCTAAAGCTCAAGCAGCTTCTCCAGCTGTTCTAATAAAAGACATCACCACTCGCTACCAACCTAGCTTTTCTTCTGCCCCTGCTTCATCACAGCTACAAGCAGCACTACTTCTAAATGCTCTGCTTATTAACTACACAAAAAGTTTTACACAGAGAAGCTGCCTCTACTACAGACTTTTTAAATTTACTCCTAATTTTACAGGTCACACACAATTTTAATGGAACTAGTCTGGGAAAGAAATGAGTTATCCCTATTAAGCAATAGAAAAATGCCCAATCCCTTCCCAGCCCTCTGTTGCTGCCCTTATAACAAAACAAAACATGGTATCTCCCTTGCAAGGTACTTCATCACAGCAATAATGTCACTCAAGATAAGTCAAGGGTGTACTTCTGGTGTTTGTCTTTACCCTGTAAGTCATGAGTTTATCTTCTGGTTGCAAGGGACAAGAATAAAAGAGCATATTTGAAGGTACATGTGGTGCCAAGCCCCACTCACCAGGGCAGCCATGTGTTCCTCCTGTCACACAAACTGCTCCACAGCTGCTGTTGGGTTGGAGCACGTGGTGGGGCAACAGCAAACACCCACTGCCTGTGTGTCCCCAGGAGCTCCCACTGCTCGGAGGGACCGGGGGCCACTTCAGAGCATTGCCAGGGCTTGGAAAGCTGAGGAGCATCACCAAACAACCCACAAAAGATCTCACAGAATGGTTTGGGTTGGAAGGTACCTTCAAAGGTCATCCAGTCCAACCTCCTACGCAGGGAACAGGGACATCTGCAACTAGAGCAGGTTGCTCAGAGCACTGGCCAACCTCAACTGCAATGGTTCCAGTGATGAGGCATTGACACCTGTCTGGGCAACCTGGGCCAGTGTTTCACCACCCCCACTGTCAAAAAATTTCTCACTTTTATCTTGTCTGTATCTCCTCTGTTTCAGTTTACACCCATCACCCCTTGTCCTGTCACAACAGGTTGTCATGGTTTAGGGTCAGGGCGGCCCCTTAGACCTATAACAGATGCTCTGTTAACCCCCCCTCCCTCCCCAAAGGGGAAGAGAAAGGGGATAAGGGAGAGAGACTTGGCCATTAGAAAAGGAAACTACAAAAGCTTTAACAAAAATAATAATAATAAACCCAGAATATGTACAATATACACAAAACCAGTATAGAACCCAACCCCCCGATGGCAATTACATCACTGTCACCACTGGTGCTGTGGAGAAGGCACTGGGAGAATCCCAGACTGGGCCCAGCAGCAGATGGGAACTGTGTTCGGGAGCTGGATTCTGGTACTGGATTCAGGAACACACCGATTGGGATCGAAGGCGGAACGGACAGAGGCCTCCTCAGATGCTCCAAGGAAGGAACCAGAAGAGGACCTGAGCCAAGCCAAGCAAAGCAGGCCAAGAGGGGAGAGAAGCCCAGGACCCCACAGAGAGCGAGCTGCAAGCAAGCTATAAACCCTCCAGATCCCTCAGCTTTATACCGAGTATGATGTACATGGGCTGGAATACCTCGTTGGTCAGTTTGGGGTCACCTGCCCTGTCCCCTCCTCCCTGCGGGTGCAGCCTTTCACTTTCCTGCACCACCAGCGTGGTGCACAAGATCCAGCAGTGGCCTTGGTCTGCACACCAGCCCTTGGTACTGACTCTAAACACGGGGTGTTATCACTGCCAGCAGCAGACACTGTCAGTGCAAACAGCTGCTGACTGCAGGCAGTGCAGTGACTTAGAGGAACTGAGCTGAAAAGTAAAATCACTGAACAGAATTAGTTCTGTTCTCACTCAAACCAGGACACAAGCCCTGCTAAAAAGTCTGTCCCCATCTTTCTGACAGGCCTCTTTAAGTACTGAAAGGCTGCAATAAGGTCTCCCCAGAGCCTTCTCTTCTCCAGGTTGAGCAAACCCAACTCTCTCAGCCTTCCTTCACAGCAGAAGTGTTCCAGCCCCCTGATCCTTTTTGTGGCCTCCTCCGGACTTACTCCAACAACTTACAAACTTATTAAATGGAGGGAAACACGGATGAAAAAAACCAAAACAAACAAAAAAACCCAAACAAACAAACAAAAAAACAAACCACAAAAACAACAAAACAACAAAAAGCACCACAAAACCCAACCCCACAAACATACAGGCCAGCAGCTCTGCCTGTCCTTGCACCAGGACTCCAGCTTTCTCCACAGGTCTCCTTACCCAGAGGGCTGGACACCGAGCACTAACCACCCCAGTGCAAATGCAGCTGCCATAACTTGTCCTAAATGGTGAGAACCACCTTAGACTTGTATAATACTAGTACTAAAAATCTAGTACTTGGATTTCTCTGCGTGTAAAACACCTGCTTTATTTTTTAAGCCTGATGTTTGCCCTGACAGATTTCCTCCAATAGTCATGGAATGTATTTCATACCTTACAGATGTGTTACAAAAGCTTTCTTGACCCTACGCAGTATCATTTATCAATTCCAGGTAGACTGCTCTTGTGTCAAGACAGGGCTGGAAGTTACAGTCAGTCCTGAAAGATGTTCTTTTTTTGGCAGGTCTTAGGAGCCAGCTCAGCACATTCCCATCTCCTGCTTCGTCTAAAAATAATAAACCCTCTGGAGTGAGCAGTCGGATGATCCGTGTGGAGCGCAGGCATGTGGCGTGCCCGGCCAGCTCTGCTGCTCCCACCTCCAGCCCTGCCTGGGAAACGCCAGCAGCCTGAACCAGGGCCGGTGGCTGGCTGGGGCTGCCATCAAAAGATCACGGTGCTCGGCATGATGTGGAGATCTTCCCTTTGCTTCCCAGTAGCTGGCCACTGTCTGCAGATGAAGAGGTGATGAGGAGAACATGCACCTCACCCCACGGTACCCACAGCACAGAAATGGGACATTCACCTGGCCATCCAATTCACACACCCCCGGGCCTGCTGGTGGGGACATCACCTGGTAACCCACCTCAGCTATGGAGATGGTCAGAAAGCAGCAGAGTTAAACCAAGACTTTCTCTGTTCAGCCAGAGTTACTCACACCTGCTGACTTTACAGACAAAATCAGTGCCCTCAATTTTTTCTTTTTCAAATGTGTACGGGTACACATTGGAAGGCCCCTTCACCTGGTCTATTCCCCATCCAAGGCAGGGCTACCATGACCATGACGGCTCAGGTGCCAGAACCAACCCAGGAGAGGGAGCAAGGCTTGCACCACAGAAACACTGGAGGACACTACCAGCCACCACAGTGACCCTCCACCATCTTCAGCAGGTCAACAGTGCTCTCTGGCAGCTAGCTGGAAATTCAGACTTTCAATAAAACCAAGAGCTATCAAATTTTAATGCTCTATTATTGGCACAACTATATCTGAATTCCAGGAGGCATTCTCCAGGCTGGTAAATCTAATCTTCTACCCACGACTTTTCAATTTGCTGCTGTAATATAGGTGCATCCTGCTCCTCTGAGCAGCAAGTATAAGATTGCTCTCTCCTTCAGTGTGATAGAAGAGCGTGCATCTCCGTTAGCTCCCTTTTGCCCATCTATTTATTGCAGATACACAACTGAACACACTTCAGGATTCTCCCGGAACAGTCTGCGAGAACACAGTGGTTCATTAGAATGGTTTTTTCATTACAGTCATTTGCTCCCTGACTCCTACAGCCACTGACTCCTCCCACGCTCACAAGAGAAAACGGTCTCAAGCTTACACAAGGCTCTTGTTTGAACCTCGATCCTGGGACTGATGTCATTCATTCCCAAGGTATTAAGAAGAAAAAAGGTATTAAGGCGCTAGACAAGGTCAAGAAAATGCCACAGACAGGGCTTTGCCACTTGCACAGGGGGTGGGCACCAGCAACACGTAGAGTCCACCACCAGGTCCTTCTGCGACAGGTCACTTGTCTGTCAGAGAAGTCACTCATTCATCTCTTTGCATCACTGCTGCCTTTTTGTTCTCAGAGACACCATCCCTAGCTGTTCTCAAAGCAGGCAGGAAAAGTAAAGCTGACTGGGTAAAACGCTGTTTATTTAGGTGACACAAACGAACCCTCAGGCTACGCTGAGCTCAGCTGACCTGACATATCAAAGCCTTTGACTGCTTTCCAAGCGCTGACAGCAAGGACCCTACCACAGCAATGCTGACAGCACTTGGAGAAGCACCACAACGTACAATGCTCCAAACAATCCTACAGTTACAAATGAAAAGGAAAAACAAAAACCAAACCAAACCAAAAATCACCCAAACAAACAAACAAATAAAATCACCCCAAAAAACCCCAAACAAAGACCAACAAAGAGCTATTCTTACCAAAGAGTAGGTAAGATGCTTTTGTCACAACAAGGGCAGCACAACTCTGTGATGGTCTTCCCTGAAGCCATCATCAGTTCTTCCTGGCCCAAAAGCAGTTTGCCAGCAAAAGCAGTACAGCGGGACATGTAATAACCAAAGTTGTTTGGGTGACACCTTACCTGGCCATGGTTGAACCCACCCATGGTCAGAGCTGAACCCACCCCACTCGGGGTCAAAGAAAGCATGGTACCTGTTGATTTTCGCTGCTCACTGAGGAAAAAGGACCAGAAGCCCTGCTGCTTCTACAGCAAACCCACACTACCCTGTCCACTCTCTCCAGAAAATAAACACACCCCTGGACACTTGGAAGATGGAGGAGCAGCAAAATTCAGTCATTCCTCCCCACAGAGGGAATGGGTTTTAAGCAAACAGCTGAGGAAGCAAAGAGGGGGTGACGGGAGGGATGCAAAGCAGCTGCCTCGTAGAGTTTAGTCTTTAATGAAAAGGGTCAAACAGAATGTTTTGAACACCACGTGGATAAAATTTAAAGAGCAGTTTGTAAAATGGTTTTCATCTTCAGTCGTGGGTTTTTATGTATTAACAATAAATACAATTTTCTTATTGCTTCCACAAGCTCCAGCCCTGGTTAAAAATCACAGCTTTTTTTTTACAGCGGTGCAGCCAAGGCTGACATCAAACCGTCTGCACAGAAGCATTCTCTGCAGATCACAGCTAAACCCTGGGTCAGAAAAAAAATATTCTCTTTCAAAGCTGCGCTGAAAAAGGACCATTTTCCACCAGTGATGCAGACAGGTACCAACAGAGCAGGACCCAGCCTGGTGACACACGTATGCCACAAACTGTGGAGGGCATGGGCACAGCTCTGACTCCACTTGCTCCATTTAAAGCCAGCACAAAGGCTTTCCATCCATCGCTCCCTCCCTCCCTGTACTTTTTAAAGGTGCTTCCCAGATCACCTCCAGCTAAATTCCCACTGCAGTCATCTATTACCCACTCGCCTTCTCCTGCGCTCTCCCTGGGGGCCGCGGCGAGGCTGGGCCCTGCGGTCCTGAACAGATATTACATACTGTAATTAGTGCAACATCAGTGCCCAGAGCAGGGTGCTTTGTCAGACCAACCCTTCCTTTCACAGCACAGCTAACAGAAGGGCACAAGGCTACTCCTGGGACCAAGTGTAAGCCCAAACAACAAACTGTCACGCTTCCCAGGTTTTTGAACCTGCTCCCATGGTGGGGCACACACCATAAATTTGTGAGAGCAAGAGCAGCCTCTGCTTCCTCCCAGGAACAAGGTCACTCCCTCGCCAGACCCAACCCTTCCATCTGCGCAGCCAAAAGTGGGTCCAGAGAATCAAAGAAATGTTTCAGTTGGAAGAGACCTTCAAGATCATGAGTCCAACCATTAACCCAACACTGTGAACCCCAACACTAAACCACGTCCCTTAGCACCTCATCTACATGTCTTTTACATAACTCCAGAGATGGGGACTCCACCACCTCCCAGGGCAGCCTCATCTAGGGCTTCATAACCCTTTCAGTGAAGTTTTTTCCTAATGTCCAACCTAAACTTCCCCTGGCACAACTTGAGGCCATTTCCTCTTGTCCCATTACTTGGTCCCTGGGAGAAGAGACCGATCCCCACCTCACTACTGTCTCCTTTCAGGGAGTTGTAGAGAGCGAAAAGGCATCCCCCAAGCCTCCTTTTCTCCAGGCTCAACAACCCCAGTTTCCTCAGCCACTCCTCACAAGACTTGCCCTCCAGACTTCCTCACCAGCTTTGTTGCCCTTCTTTGGACATGCTCCAGCTGAATCTTCTCCATGAGGGATGTGACCTCCCCCAAATACTATTGAAATGCAGAGCCAGCACCAGCACTCAGAGCTGTCAACAGCCCCATGAAGGCTGTGAAGTTCCTTCTCAGCTGCAGGCACGTTGCTCTGCACCAGTGCACATCTGTGGGGACCGATGCCTGTGGAGCCCTCCTGCAGCTGAGGATCTGGGTCCCCCATGACCCCTTTCTTAACCAGACCCTATGTACTACAAGAACCCACTCTGAGCTTTGCATGGCTGACAGGCCTGTTCAGCAATGCCCTGGGGAGGCAGGAAAATGCGGTTTTGGCATCAATTATCCAAGAAAATTAATAAAGTGAGCAATGTCCCCGTTGGGCTGACAAAACCGATGAGCAAAGAGAGGCACAGAAAGGTCAACAGCCCAGATCGTACCAAAATCATGTGACACCACACAAAGATTCAGCTCTTCAATCACAGTCCTGTGCTTTAACCACATACATCTGCCCCTTCTCAAGCTGTAGCCCACTGACTAATCCTGCAGCAAGGAAAACTCAAAATGTCCCTTCATCCACAAACAAGTTTCTCAGCACCACAGTACGATGACTTAAATAGCAACAAAAGTCATGAGGAGTCACTATTGAAAACCCATTCAGAAAGATGCCCAGTTAATTACCAAACCACCACAGAGCCCAAAGTCATCCCAAATGCATCAACAGAGCAAGCAGTGATTCATCTCAGGAAATGCCAGGAGCATCTCTGTCACCAGCCACAAAGGCAAGGCCAGTTTTTGCTCCAGACAGGAAGAAAAACAGTGGATAATATGAAACGGACCGCATCAGACACTGGACATGAGGTAGCAGAACATCAAGATGGCCTGCAAAATTATTTTGTATCACTGAAAAAGTGGAGATGTTTTTCAATGTGTTATTGTGTAGAAGCATCCTACTTCCCTCCTCATCACCGCTTCAGAGAGTGCACCCAGAACGCTCCTCCAAGTGTAAATTATTTAGGCAGCCATCAGAGCAAGTTATTTCCACTCATTTCCAAGGAACAATACAGCTCGACCTGGGATTTATACCAGCAGCAATGAAATGGTGCCCAGTTGACACCACCTCCAGAGAACAAGCAGAGGATGAACACAGAACACCATGAAACCACCACTAATACCAGAGGATGCAGCATATGCTTGATGTGGCTTAAACACAGGCATGAAACTAAAGGAGCTCTGGCTCTCTAGCCAAACCTGCTCCATTTTCATATTCTAGATGGCTTTCCTCCTAGAAAACAGTTGAGTTTTCTACATTCACCTGAATTACTCTAATCTTGTTGTGGCAGTCTAGAGGATGATGCAAGTTAAACATCATCATTTGTCTGCAAGTTTTATGAGGGAATATGGCTGCCAAATCAGACCATGGTGACACTAGGATCTGACAGCTGCAACTAGGGCAATTTCAGTTAAGGAAAGATAAAAATAAATAATGACAGAAAAGGGGAAAAAAAAAAAGGGAAAAAACCCCACCAAACCAAAAAAACCAGATAAAATATACATTGCAATAGGGAAGGGAAGCAAGAAATGCAGCTACTACTTATGACAAAAGTTGGTCATTTGCCTATTTTGATGCCCTCTTCGAACCATCATCATATTCCTCATGTGCCCTCTGCAGCCATTTAACTGCAGACTGGAAGGGATGCAAGAGAAGAGAGAAAAATCCCAAGGTCAGAGCACAGAATCCGCTTGCCCGATTGCAAGAGACTTTTTCAAAGTTACAGAACCACAGATAAGACCTGGCCAAAGCCCCCAGCAGCACTGAGAGCGGCCCAGATGTTCCTCCCAAAGCTTACTGAGATGGCTTCTAAGTCTCAAGCAAATGAACACTGCATGGAAAAAGCCTCTGCTACAAAGCAGGCAACAGCCTGATACCCTGACCCTGATTCACTCTAAACTCTGGGTGATGGAAAGATGCTCTGTAATTAATGAGACTGGAGGAAAATCAGATCTATTTGAACATTCGCCACAACAGAACCCAATCCTCTCTGCTGCCACCAGACTCTAGTGGGATTATATAAAGTTAAGCCAGAGGAAAAGGACCAAAAAAATCAGAATTGTCAGTAAATTCATCTCTGCAGCCATTTAACAAGGCTGCCATTCTTTTCCGGAAGTATTTTCTCAAGAACCAGTCTGAGAATTAAAAAGATTCAGAGTCCATCTATCTCCAGCCCTTTTATCCTTTTATCTTCCTCAGCACAAGATCCAGAGTCCAGCTCAGGCAAACAGCCACCAAGGCTGGCCCCCACCCACCCAGCTGAAACAGCCCCACCACAGAGGTCCCTGTTCTTCAGGTCACCTGGCCAAGGGGCCAAGAGGGACTTGCTGCTGCTGCTCCCCAAGGACAGCATTTGGAAGATGACATTCTCTACAAACCTTCTGGGTTTATGTTTGTCTCAAAGGCATGTACATTCAGCAATTAAATATTAGACTCCACATCCAGAAATACAGGATCTTTTGCCTTCCAAAAAGGGAAGACAGCTTTAAAGCCAAAAAGCCCTTGGTGCATGTGGAAGCAGGGCTGAAGCCTGGTGGTCAACAAGACAGTACTGAGGAGTGTATTTTTAAAACCTGCACTTGAAAGCTTCTGGCAGCATTTCTTTTTTTGTCTGGTCCTCATTGCAATTATTTTATCATTTCTGCTCATGACCAGCTCATCACAACGGTCTCTACCAGGAGCTAGCCCTGAAGACAACTTTTGGAAGTGTCAAGCAGTGTGATGGGGGAACTGCTGTCTCTCGAGGAGAGGAGGAAGAGGAGATCCTCCCCAGTGCCCAGCGCAGCTCCCTGCCTGCATGAATAGGAGCGGTTAAAAAAACCCCATCCAAAACTGTGTTGAAATTGCAAACACCTGGTAGCAGAAGCTCTTCTAAGGTGTGTGCAGAAGCTCAGCTCTCAGCTGTCATGCTGGGCCTGTTCCCTATACTTTGTGGCTTCCAGGCACACCTGGTGGTCCTGCTAAGTCTGTGATACCCAGAGTCAACATGTCTTGTAACCAGCAACCAAATACACACCAACATACAGCAGAGCCGAGCCCCCGGAGATGGCTTGGGCAGAAGAGTTGAAGCCTCCAGCTGTAGTTCCTACACTAGAGAGGCTTCACATTTGCCTTCCAGTGATGTTCACATTAGCCCTAATGAAGAGATATATTGAAGAAAATTTCTTTTTGATCTGCTCCTCTACTACACATACCAATCCCTTTTGTAGGGCAGTCGGTGCCCATCAGGGTTGGAAGGGAATGGCAAGTCAAACGTGACCTTGAGTTGGCTCCAGGCACAGGAGCTGAACCCACAGGCAGTCTCCTCATTGCAGGCAGCAGTGAAGCCTCTGACTCGCCTGCCCTCGCTTCCTCCTGACCCAGTTCCAGGCTGCTAAACTGGATTATGGCTCCAATTGATCCACTTGGTTTTCCACTTCGATTTTGCTGGTGAAGCAGTGAAAGAGGTCATCCTTCTGCTGCGCCTGCTGAAGCAGCTTCCTACCCACCAAAGAATGGAGCTTATCTCCTTGGAGCTCCTTGCTAGTAACCAAGAGCTCAGACAGCAAAAATATCTTGGAACTATTAAAAAAAAAAAAGTGTGAGAAACTACACATGTTCCTGGATACACAGAGCACCCAATCTGTACTCGCAAGGCTTAAAAAAAAAAATATATATAAAATAGGGCTGCCAGTACATACTACAGACAGTATTTTATTTTATCTCTACAGTGTAGTCCACACCAGCATCCATCACCCAGATACCGATGATGTGCTGAAGGACAGACATTTATTGTCAGCAGGAGATACCCACTGCAGCTGAGGATTCTGCAATTACTGTTTCTTAGAGAAAATGAAAGATTTATTATTCACATAACAGTCAATGATGGTCTTTTCTGGAGTAGAAATAGTGGTTTACTTACAGACCTTCATCTGCATGTCACATTGTATTATGCAAGATTAAGTGGTTTAATTTTTTTCAAGCTGTGATTTTAGGTAATGTGTGGAATCTCCAGCAGTAATTAAAAGGACAGAGGGTACTTGTACTCTGCTGTGCCCTCCCCAGGCAGCCTGGTACAGGGGTACCAGTGGGGACTCTCTCCTCCTACCCATCCAGCTTGTGGCTGTACTTCTTCCAGTTAGGAAACCACAGGTAGAGAAAATTTCTATTGCATCTTCAGAAAAAGGTCCTCAGCTGAGATCAAAGCAGTTAGCTATAATTGCAGCAAGAAGGCTGCAAAATGAGCCCTAATTTATCAGTAGGGATTTTTCACCCCCCTAAAGTATGTACCATCTACAGCAGGCAGGAGAGGTAGGAAGGCAGGAGAAAAAAGATCCATTGTTAGAGAAGCTGCCCTCACTTGCAGCTTTGCCATTAGCTACAACAGGAATCCGAAATGCAAGATAAAATCTCAGTGCTGTATGTTATTAGATGACTCCCTGAAAAAAAAACCCTTTTAAATGCAGAGCCCCGCACACCCAAAGCCATGGGACCCCACCACTGCAACCCTTCTGCATTCACTCCATCCTCTTCCTCCCAGCTTCTTGAGAAAACCGAGACCAGACTGTTTAACTCCAGCAGAAATACCAGACCAAAGCAGAACCCGACGGACAAATATCGCAAGATCCAGCAACTACAAGATGAAGATGGACAAAGCCTAATGGGAAATAAAAGCGCAGCATTTTGAAGTGAGAGCAATTCATCACCAACAGGGATTAGTGGAGGAGCAGAGGGACCGCTGGTGCCTGAAGGCTTTACACCACAATTAAAAGCTTGATCCGAATAAGGCACCCAACCCGCTGTTGTGCCTGTGATGCATCAATTAACGGGTGGAGTCCATCACCTGCCAGATGACAAGGTAAGTCTGACTGCCCCAAAATCCAGGATTTCACAAAACCAGAAAATTCTTTCACAAGGATCGTCCTGCTCTGCGCTAACCTGCGCCATGCCATGCCATGCTGTGCTGCTGCCCAGCCCCAGGGGCACAAGGGTGTAGGTGAGCTCTCACACCTTCATGCTTTCAGCAGCAAGTTCCCCAGCTGCAGGATGGCAGACGGGCATTACCCAGCCCAGCTGCCCTTGCTTACAGCAGGGGAACATCTGGCCTATGGTTCCCTTTTATTTGTTTCCCACCAGAAAAACATCCTCCCTGCGTGCAGAAAGTACTGGCCAACGAAGCTGCTGCAAGCTGTAACCCAATGGTCAAATGAACTCATGGAGCTGCACCCTCTTGTTGACACTCGTGAATCCTAATTAATTGATTTAATTCTCAGTTAAAAAGCCCAGGAGGCACCCTGACACCACACCAGCACTAGAGGACAAGACCTGCCTCACCTCATCTCCACTGCAGTATCTCAGGACTATATCATCCACCCCATCATTAAAACCCTCCATCCTCATCAATAAAATAGACAACTGAATTCCAGCCTTCTAAAAACACATAGAAATGATCAACATAACCAGCCCCAAGCCCTGCCAGAAACAAGCATCAGGTGCAGCACTGCTCATCATAGAATGGCTTGGGTTGGAAGGGACCATAAAAACCATCTAGTTCCATCCTGCCTGCCACAGGCAGGGACACCTCCTGCTAGAAGGTTGTTGTCCATGCCACTCCTCATTCAGCACCAGCCTTGGCTGTTCAAACCCATTCCTCATGTTCTCCAACATACACTGCATGTATTTCAAATGCTGTCTGAGTCTCCTGAAGAATTAGTTACTGTGCTGAGGTTTTCACTCTCCCTCTCAGCGCATCCCAAAGACACCCTAACTAAAGTACTTTCCACTAAAGAGTTGCACCAGACCTCCTGCCTTGGTCCATGAGTGCTCCCATCCAGTCATGTCTGAGGAGCAACATCACTATAGCAATAAGGATGGGGACTGGACCAGCAGGGCTGTTTGGGGAGGAATCTGACCAGTTCATGCCAAGTGCACCTGATCTGTAGCATGATGACAAACCCCAGTAGTCATGGCTCTGGTGCTTGAATGCTGAAAATGCTCTGCACTGCATCCTCTCTTTTCTAGCCCAGCTCCCATCCTTCCCTTCTCTGAGAGCTGCTGTGGGAACGTGGTTCCAACTCCCCAGATCTCAAAATCCAGGGGTAGGTGCTGCATCATTTAGAAACACCAGATGTAGACATTTCCAGGATTTATCTATCATTTTACAGAATCACAGACTACCGTTTTGGAAGGGACCTCAAGGATCATTTGGTCCAATCCTTCTTGGGAAAAGCACAGTCTAGATAACAGAATCTAGGTAACAAGTGTAATAATAATAGGTATGATCCTATTAGGTATATATTCTTCCAGCCAGCCTTGGAGGAATTCATCTAAATGGGGTCTGACCTTCAGTGACTCACTTGTGGGTCCCACTCACGCCTGTACATGGTTGTCCCACCCACATTACCCACTGGCCTTGGTCCACTTTGCTGTAAACCAGACATGCCAACTTACTCTTAACATTAGAAAGAAAGGTAATTCATCTGAAACCGAGGGTATCAGAAACCCACCAGGCACATACCTCCCACACCAAGCCTGCACCAG
Source organism: Megaceryle torquata (assembly GCA_024611175.1). Taxonomy (NCBI): domain Eukaryota; kingdom Metazoa; phylum Chordata; class Aves; order Coraciiformes; family Cerylidae; genus Megaceryle; species Megaceryle torquata. The sequence goes on along the minus strand of JANIJG010002803.1, from coordinate 6,689 downwards.
ACACGTTTGTCCTATCAACAGCCCAGGGACAGTGACAGCATTCAATCCAAAATCCTGACAGATAGATCTTAAAAGTCCCACATTTAACAAAATGAATGCAGTGTTGCTCCTCACATTCCCAGATGCTTGGCTATTCTGCAGTCAAAGCCACCAACTCCCCCCACACCATCCACAGAGTGTTCTGGGAAGCAGCATGATGCTGCTGCTACAGCCCCACGCTGCCAAAACAAGCAAACGGGCTAAAATAGTGATACCGCAATAAGTGCAACCCCAATGTGAATTAAAAACTCCAGGTGAACTCCCAGGACTGCAACAGGCTGCTGTTGGGGAGAAAACCTTCACAAATGTGGCTGCACAGCTGGATGACTCCTTCTCCAACCTGCAGCTCTATAAACCAAGTACCTATGATGATTTCACTTTGTGCTCCTTCCCTGATAATTAATGTGAATCATTATAAATGAGGGGCAACAAGAAAACCTTCCTTTTGCAAGAAACTTGGCACCCCCTGGACCTGAGAATGTCACCCCCAGCCCACCTCGGTGCAGCCACACAGGATCTTCTCAACGCTACAGGATAAATAGGGTCAAAGACTCCAAACATCCTTGGTCCAAGTATGTTTTCCTAGTTCCTTAGAGCACTAAGAAGGGAGGAGATGCAGCATAATCCCTCTGCCTGCAAAGGGGCACCACACCACCGCTTCAACCCTTCATGGAAGTTTTAAGCTGAATTTAGATGCTGCACAAACTTTGGGCCCAGGCTGAATCCCACTTGTGAATGTACCATGGGAGTCTGATCATCACTTCAGCAGTTCTTCAACTCAGGAGAATAAGCTACATAAGAATAAAAAAGAAAGTGCATCCATCATATACTCAACCACCCCAAACATGCAAGCTAAAAGGGAGCGAATAAAGAACTGTATTTTCCCCTTTTTCCTCAGCCTAGCATTAAAAAGACAAGATACATTCCCAACTCTAAGCCTCTATGAATGAAAAACTGGCAGAGTCAATAAAATGTGAAGTAAACTTAATTCATTTTTACTATATGACCTACTTTCTGCAGGTTTTGATTCACATGAGCAGCTAGAGCTTCAAGGTGGTGATTCGGCAAGGTCTGTTCATTAAAGTCATTCTTTTCTTTATGGCTTTCAGCTTCAAGGGATAAGAAAACACATTTCTGTCAGAGGCATTCACCGAAAAGGTCCCCTTGGCACAAATTTTGCAGCAGCCAGGGAAAAAAAGGGTATGAATGTAAATGCTGCTGCAGAACTGAAAGATGATGGGAATGGAGAAACGCTTAATTGTCAGTCTCAAACACCCACTGGCTCCCACCTGAAGCCCTGCAGGGTGGGCAGGGATGCTCGTGGGGGACAACCAGGGTGATGGTCCCCACTCCCTGAGCATCCCCTCTCTGCAGCTGTGACTCAGCTGCCTGCCTCCCAGGTGCCCAGCCACCTCAGATCCCTATCTGCCCTCCCAAGAAACAACAACATCTCAGTGCCTGTTTGCTCTGACAGGTCAGGATGTGATCCCAGGGCATGGGGCCAGGACCCCTGTAACACTGCCCTAGCAGCAGCAAACCCCTTGGGACTTCCATCCCTCTCACCCTCTTACTCTCTGATAATTGACACAGCCCTGACAGCTTAAAAATTACTTCCCACCCCCCACCCCTGTCTCCAGAGAAAAAAAAGGAATTTGAAATCATCTGCTGGCTCTTAGCTCTTCATCACACACATCTAGTCCTGGAGCAGTAACTGGGAATGGATCTTAGACAAAAAAGATTGTGGAATGTAATTTTACATTTTGACTCTAGAATTCTCTCCCCCTGCACTGCAGCAGGAGCATCTGCAGGGTCTCCCTGGCCACCACCCCTGCCAAAGACTTTCTTCTCTGTGGTACACCTACACTTGTAAGCCAGGGACAGACAAGTCCGTGCAGTTTCACGGGATAAAAACAGTATAATTTTATGTCCTGACCACATGAATGAAAGTAAAATAAAGAGGAGCATGGTTAACTGGGAGCAGGCTCATAGGCACAAAACACTTCCCCAGTATTCACCCTTAGACACCCAAGCAGCTCCATTAGACTGCAAAAGGGCTATTCCTATGCTTGGGCCAAGCATATAAATAACCACATCAGGAACTAATATGGATGAGATTGAGCCATTTCTCATTAAGTAACAGCAGAGGTGATCTCCTTTCCTTACCGCAACACCAGGCAAGCTGGGTGCCTCACCTCTACGCTGCCCAAAATCTGTCAACCTGGGGGGAGCTCAAGTTAGCCAACAAAAGTTGTTTGCTTTGCAAGACGATGTCTCATTCTGTTCAAAACAGTATCTGTTTTGACATGTTTCACAGGCCAACCCTGACATCATGTAGCTGTTGAGAGCAGCATCCCTATTCCCTGTGCTGCCTGGGGCAGCCGGGATCCCACGGGGCAGGGAAGGATGGATGAACGCATGAATCCTCCTGCTGCAGTTTTCGCTGGCTGCTCCGTCCCGGCTTCAAGTAGCTCCCCCAGCACAATGCAAGATTAGCAAGAAACAGTATTTTGACAAAGGCTGTGAATGTTGTACTGGGACAATGTGGCTCTGCAAGCGAGGCTGGAGTGAGCCACCGCTCGCTAGAGTCACCACGGGAGAGATTGGTCACAGGCCCTCCAGAAGAATTTGCCAAAATAATTGTAATTAGAACACAATCAGATCATTCCTGCTCTCTCTTTTCTCTCATTTTCAGCTTCGCTCTGGCTGGCAGACAAAGGACACTGTCACCCCCTGTTCTGCAATGGGTGACGCAGAGTTCCTCGAGGAGCAGGAACACTCAACCTCGGGCAGGGTGCTGGGGCTGAGAAAGGCATGTGGCTGAAACAGGGGAGCCTTGGAAGATCTTTTGTTAACCCCCTCCATGTCAAGCAAGGAGAGCTGGCTGGGACAGCAGCAGCTCCTGCTGCAGGGACACATGAAAAACAAAGCAAAATCCCAGAAAGCCAACCAAAGCTCAAAAATAGCACATTTCCCTTACAGGTATTGCATTATATACACGTTTTGGGATAAAAAAACCAAACAAACAAAAACCACAAAAAAAACCCAAACAAATAATGAAAGAATGAAAAGTTTTTAAAAAAAAAGAAGGTAAGTTTTTCTCCAAGGAAATTATCGTTTGAATACTTTTGGGTCAGAAGTGTTTCCTTCCCTTTCTGAGAGCAAATATCCTTCTTGCAAAAAGGCAGAGAATGATTTCCGTGTTGAGCCTAGAGAATGAAGGATTAAATCCTCTGAAGCTCAACTGAATAAAGTGCTGTGTGAGCTTTTAGGTGGAGCTGAGACTGACCTTCAAGCCTGGCCTGGCTAACCCTAACCCTCTCATAAGGGAGATTAAATAAAAATAAAAAAACATGCCCTGTGCCTTGGTATTCTGATGGACACAAATAACCTCCTGGCATCAGCCCTGGCCTGCCAACGGTCAGTACATTCACGCCTTCATTTACTTCTGTCACCTTGAAGCAAAACAGGCAGTGATATAAATGAGTATTTTTCATCTTCTGAATGCAATTGGGGGATTATTCAAAAATAAGTTGCTATCGGCCTCCTAGGAGACATGAAAAGGTCATGGAGCGGGCTGCAGAATACTTTCCCAGCCTTCCTCAAGAATATTTAAACCTCCATGGTTTCTCTATTTTAAGGCCTTTCTTTGGGACTTTTTCCAAAAGTTCCCAAAAATAATCAATTAAAATGAAAGCTCTTCACAGGAGGACACATAAGGACAGCGAGCGTCGGCAGGAAAACAGATCTCAGTACTTCTATGAACTCTGGCAGCAAAGACCCGGGCAGATGGAAGCAGCAGCAGTGAGGGAGCTCAGCTCAGCTCAGCATGTGCATGAAGCCAGCAGGAGGGCACCTGTGCCACCCAGCACTGGCCACCTCCCTTCGGCACAGTGCTCGCCATCCCTCCACTTCTCCTGGAGCAGAGGAGCCCCTCCAAGAGGGTACAGGGGCCAATCCAGGCAGGCCTGTGGTGCCCGTGCTGCGGGCAGGAGACACCAGGGTGGAAAGCGAAAGCAGAGGAGGGGCGAAGGGTACAGGGCAAGTGGCACAACCCACCAGCCCGGTGCCAGGAAGCTGCCAATGCCCAGCGTGGAGACGCTGCGGTACCGCGGTCACTCAGCTCGGCGTGCGGCGGGAGCGGAGCTGCCCATGAGTCACAGCTCTGCACCACTCGCTGCTGCCCGCTGCCCTCCCCTTCTCACTGGCTCCAGTATTATTTTTATTATTTCTCTCTCCTTTATTTTTTTTCCTCCTCCTTTTTGGACTCTCTGGCTGTTTGATCACTAGCCAAAATACCTTCTGCAATCAGGGAGATGGAGGAGCCTGCTGGCCCCGGCCCCAGCCCCAGCCCACTCCCCATGGCCGCAGCAGAGAGGCACGTGGCACAAGGACTTCTATTTTCCACACGTTCAATCCCAGAAACTCCTTGAAGGAGATTTGCTACAGGCTGCAATAACAAAGCAGGTTTTCAGCATTTTGATTCATGACTCTGACTCAGGCTCTAAAAGCCTCTAATTTTTCCACTAGCTCCTGACTAACGGGATGTCTCCAATCTCTCCAGTGGCTTCCTTGGCACAGGGGCTCAAGTAACCTCTGGCACAGGCTGAAAACATCCTTTTTATTCTCCTTTTACCTTATTTATTACAAATTTTATTATTTCTTTTTTTCATATTAAACCAAGTTCACAGAGCCTGGAAGCCTAAGCTGCCCCCACTGTGGCACTCCTGTTGATACCTATGGGAATGTGCCTACCCAGTAGACAGGAAAGGGTTCACCACATCCTGCTCCAGATACCATAGCACAGTACAAATCTTTGTGCTGAGACCACCTCTCAGGATGGGATTTGATGAAGATGCGGGCTGGGGATGTGCTCCAGCTAGGACACGGTGGACCAAGGGACAGCAAACATGGCCACTGGTATCTCTGTTTTGCATCTGCAAAGGACCCAGCCTGCCCCAGCTTATGGGAAGAGCTCATGTATAGTACCAAATGTAGGAATTCCTTGTGAACACCCATAAAGAGAGCTATTAGAAGCTATTCGAAAAGAGCAAATGCCACCCATCTTTGGCTATCTGACAGATGTAGCCTGGGCAGACACATGTAACTGCTTTAGGTCTTACCACCAGCTACAAAGGTAGTAATTTAAAGTCAGCTGAGTAATTCAGCTTTGTCTCACCATCTCAGTTGCTGGCAGAGGGGTTGGTTACCTTTAGAGAAAGGGGTTTGTCCCATTCCAACACCCTGTACAGGCTACAGGCAGAGAGACAAAGATGCCACCAGCACAGAAGGGTTGGACCAGGCTCTACAGAAAGGGGTTTGTTTGCTGCTCTGACCAGCAGCCATTGTTTCCATGGTTAAGCTTTCATCCAGAAGTCAAAGCTACCTGCATACAAAGGGAACTAAATCAGTTTTAAACAGCAAACCCCACAGCGCTATGCAGTCACCTTCCTCTTTAGAAAAATGCTGCTTTTCACAGATGCCTTCTCCTTGTTGAAATGTAATGCATGTTTGCATCCTCCATAAGGGACCACAGCTAGTGGCAGGCCCTGCAGACGCACAGATTGCGTGTGACGCCAGCAAAAACCATCCTGGGTCCAGGTAATCGGTGTCCACAGCTGCCGCCTCACTCAGCTCCCTTACATCAATTCTTCAAAGTACCTCCCCATTCTGTTAAAGGGAACCTTGTTCCTACACCAAGCCAGTCAAAATACAATTTGTTAACATCAGTTCTACACTTAAGTAGGGTTTCTCCTCTGCTGCAGAAGACAGATCAATGACTCCGTAGGACCTCAAGTCCTGCAGGGACCACAGCTAAATCTGCAGCTACCAAAAGGGCCTCCTACCTTTGCACTGTTACCAGCAAAGGCTGTTTAGAAAATGAAGCAGCTGGAAAGCTTATTCCCTCCAGCTAACAGCCTACTCTATGCTGAATGCTGAGCCAAGATATGCTGAGAGTTGTCTTTTTTCAGCAGCAGTTTCCCCTCAGTACTGACCCCAGAGCCAGTTTCTCCTTCCTTGAGGACTCAAGGTCAGTCGGACCTTGGAAGAGGCAGAGGGTATCTGCTAGAGGATGATATGAGCACACACAGGGCACATATCTCAGGTGAAGGGAGTAATCTGGATACTTCAACAAAGGAGTTGGTGCTTCATAGAATCATCTAGGTTGGAAAAGACCCATGGGATCATCGTGTCCAACCATTCACCCTACTCTACAAGTTCACCCCTAGACCATATCCCCCAACACTACATCTAAGTGTTTCTTAAACACATCCAGGGATGGTGATTCAACCACCTTCCTGGGCAGCCTATTCCAATATCCCACCACTCCTGTGAATAATTTTTTCCTAGTGTCTAGTCTAAACTTACCTTGCTTCAGCTCGAAGCCATTCCCTCTGGTTCTATCACTGATTACCTGAGAGAAGAGACCAGCATCAACCTCTCTACAGTGTCCTTTCAGGTAGTTGTAGAGGGTGATAAGGTCTCCTCTCAGCCTCCTCTTCCTCAAACTAAACAGACCTAGCTCCTTCAAACGGTCCTCGTATGATTTATTCTCCAGTCCCTTGACCAGCTTCATTGCCCTCCTCTGCACCCGCTCCAGCACCTCGATATCCTTCTTGTACTGAGGTGCCCAGAACTGGACACAGTACTCA
>JANIJG010002802.1:22874-41582 GCA_024611175.1 Megaceryle torquata | reverse complement strand
TGTCAGGAGCTGTCAGAGCCAGAAGGTCTCCCCTGAGCCTCCTTTGCTCCAGGCTCAACAAGCCCAGCTCCCTCAGCCGCTCCTCACCACACTCCTGCTCCAGCCCCTTCCCCAGCTCCATTGCCCTTCTCTGGACACACCTCATCCCATCAGTGGGCTTCTTGTAGCCAAGGGCCCAAAACCAAACCCAGCATTTGAGGTGAGGCCTCACCGGTGCCCAGTACCAGGGAACAATCAAGACATTTCAGTTCTTCAGAACAGCAATTCTCAAAACAGGACTGTGAGATCTCTCCAGCAACGTTGAGCACCCCAAGCTTGCTAAGGTACATGTCTTCTGCACTGCACAGCCTGTCTGAGGAGCAAGTGGGAGAACCATCTTACAGTGATTTTCATCTGGCAACTGATGAGCTTTCTAGAAACATTATTCACATAGGACAAAGACCTTCTGAATCCCAAGAGATTTTGTAATAGGTCACCTAATAGCAAGTATTATACCTCCTAGATTTCAGAGCTATAGTTTCAAATCTTGGATTTTGTGAAAGACTGCAGAAAAAGGGATGATATCTCTTTCTTGCATTTTGATTTACATTATGACTGTCTGAAGCTAATGAGAGGGCTGCCACGTTGGAACTAACACCAAGATGTGGACTGCAGAGAGCAAGACCCTTCACTGCATGTTCAGTATCTCCACTTGCACACAAAACACATTTCCAGGGCACCCTGAGAGCTGATGCCATTTCCTATCAGTTTAATACAGACAGATAAAGTGGAAAAAATAGACACTGTGACACCTCCACCCCCCTTCTGCATCCTGATCTCAGGCCCCAGAGCACACACTGCTGAGACACAGAGGTACTCTGAGCCATGTCCACTCTGTGGCAGACTTCCAAAGGCACCTGCCAGGACCAAAGTGTGATGAAAAGGGTTTATTTCCCAGGCCCGAGTTGAACCAACATTATCAACCTTAAAGAGATTGACCTGAAAAAGCACTGGGTCATCAAACTTTGGGTAGACTGGGATATGATAAGAACATTCAATGTACTAGTACAAGGCTACTTGGTGAACCAGTTGGTTCTGTGGAGTTCCTCTGCAACGCTGGGCAAGGAGGTTACAGCAAATGTAAGTTCTCCCTGGTGACAAGCGATAGAAGAGGAGGAAATGGCCTGAAGTTGAACCAGGAGAGGTTCAGGCTGAATATTAGGAAGGATTTTTTCACTGAAAGGGTTGTCAGGCATTGGAACTGCCTGCCCAGGGAGGTGGTGGAGTCACCATCTTTGGAGGTGTTTAAGAGCTGGGGAGATGTTGTGCTTAGGGAGGTGGGTTTGATAGGGCTGGGAATAAGGTTGGAGTTGATGATCTTGAAGGTCTCTTCCAGCTGCAACTCTTCTGCGATTCTATGATCACGATCTGCGATGGACAGCAGAACAAACAGCTCCAACACAAAGAGCAGCGAGGGTGGCTCAGCCTCTCACCATCCAATCCCATCTTCTGCCTTAGGCCATCCTCTGATACCAGAAAGTGGTGACTCGCAGCAGAAAAAGCTTCATCCATTGGTACAGGAATTTGTACAGCACTTTAACTCAGCTTTCAGGAGAAAGCTGAAGTGGGAGTAGCAGTAGTTTCACACATACAAAAGAAGCCTTATTTAAAAAAAAGAAAAGAAAAGAAAAAAGAAAATAATAAAAGACAAAAGAAAAAAAAAAGGCTAAAGAACCAGGAAGTGGAGGAGTAAATGACAGTGGTAGAGAGAAGAGATGTCTCCTTCCATTTAGACAGGCAGACATACTCTTGCAATTTAATGGATTATAAGGACTCCAAGATATTTACTGTCTAGCCATGTAAGTACATTCCAGCTCTTGATTTGCTTTTAGCGTTGAAACCAGCCATATATTACATCAATGTGATTCTTGTTTGTTGAAATAAGTGAATAATTTGGGGAGTATATTCAATTCACTGTTTTTACATTCCCTCGTTTCATCTGTTCTCAATTTCCACAATACGCTGTTTGGAAAACTACAGCTGGAAGCACATGGCCAGTCAGACAGATTGGTTCAAGAACTCCGACATCCTCACTAATTTTTCCAGCTACACGTTAGATTAATAACATACAGACTAAGTTGTTGAGATCATGACGTGGGTTTTGGTCTGTACAGTTCCAAGCAATTTGAGGACACAACTCAGTTCAGCCAATTTCATAGCTCCCTTCTGCCAAGAGGTGCTACTTTATCCCCCTCGCGTGCACAGCCACATGTCCCCGTCCCCTTCCTCGCACCGGCACTTGCTGGTCTGTCTTCAAGACAAGCCAGTTGGGGGGAACTAAACCAGCAGAAACCATCCAGGTTTTTTTCATAGTGTGGATTTTCTGCTGGTTTAGGGCTCTCAGCTGGCATGAAAAGTCAAGAAGCTAGTACAGAAAAATGGAAAGAACAAGCACGCTGCTGGGAAAAGAGGATTGTTGTATCATAAACCCCATCATCAGAGAGTACCCAGCAGTGGCTTCACTCTTGTTCTTCTCACGTGACAAAATTTAACAGCTCTCAAAGAGGTAGAAATCATGTTTCCACTGCTAAAGCCTGTAACTTCTGAAGTTATTTGCTTCTGATGTTCCGTGGAATAACTACTTAAGCAATTTCCTACAAAACCTCTTAAAACTGTGTATTTTTTTCCTAATACAGGGCTTAAAATTCAACTAGTCAGAGATAGCCAGTGAAAACAGAAACATCAGCCATCTAAATTCCCATAATATTGACTTGAAACAAAATACAACAATGTTTACTCTATTGCTTTGGCGTGGGTTGGTTTGTTTGCAGTCAAACCATAATTTATACTGGCTCCTCACATATTGATATGTTGAGGAAATAAACAGTAAATACTATTTCCAATCCATCTGTTTTACTTGGTAGAAAACAACAGTCAGAGGCTTTTCAGAATTGTATTTTTGCCTCTACAAAACCAAATAGGAAAGCAGGTTTTTGTTACATCTGAAGTATTCTGTGTGTGCCTTTGGATGAAGGATCACCCCAGTCTGACTAAGAATTGTCAGGGTTGGAAGGGACCTTGAAGATCATCCAGTTCCAACCCCCCTGCCATGGGCAGGGACACCTCCCTCTAGAGCAGGTTGCTCAGAGCCCCATCCAGCCTGGTCTTAAAAAATTCCAGGGATGGGGCTTCCACCACCTCTCTGGGCAACCTGTTCCAGTGTCTCCCCACCCTCACGGTGAAGAACTTCTTCCTAATGTCTAATCTGACTCTACCCACCTCTAGTTCTGATCCATTGCCTCCAGTCCTACCACCACCTGACATCCTAAAAAGTTCCTCCCCAGCTTTCTTGTAGGTCCCCTTAAGATACTGGAAGGCCACAGTAAGGTCTCTTCGTAGCCTTTTCTTTTCCAGACTGAATAATCCCAACTCTCTCAGTCTGTTCTCATAGGAGAGGTGCTCCATCTTTGTGGCCCTCAAAGATATGTATTCAAAAAATAAAAGAAGAAATCATCTGGGTTCCTGCAAGCTGATGGTATTGTACTGTCTGCCTCTGAGTTCAGCTGTCTCATGGAATCATAGAATGGTTTGGGTTGGTAGGGACCTTAAAGATCAGCCAGTTCCAACCTCCTCCCATAGGCAGGGACACACGAAGACCTAGGGGAAAAAGCTTAATCAAGTGTAATTCAGACATACCACTGTTTCCTCCAGCCCCTTAAGATCTTCTCTTGCTTGTTCTCTTTTATCATTAAGCAGTCTAGAAAGATCACAACATTAAACACAAATCAAAAATGGTGAAATCACATAAAGCAGAAGAGAATCAATCAGCATTCAGTTTGAGTAGAACATCTGCAGATGTGAGCAAACTGTACATCTCTGCATCTGTAAATATGCCTTTGGCAGTCAATGTGCTAGGCCACCCTCTCCATTTCTCGCGTCCACACGTGAAAATTTTCTCTCACATTTTCAGGAAAGGTTTTTACTCAGACATCTGATTTATCACTTAAAAAAAGAAAAAGAAAAACAAAACAAAAACCCCACCCAAGCCTTCAACTTCTTGTTTGTTTTTCTATGCATTAAGGAATGGGGGATTTAACACTTGCTATGATATTTCATAAAATCAGAGCTCTAAAAAAAATAATCTTTTTTTGGCAAGTATCAAATCCACTATTAAAAAGCCTGTGATATAAAAATATGGAGCAAGTGCTAATCATTTCCTGGTACTGCATGTTGCTTTTGTTACTGAAATGAGGTTTTCAGTGTGACTGTTTACACACAGATGCCTCTCACTGCCACGTTACCCGTGGACACATCAAGAGACCCTACAGGCAAGGACACCAGATGAGAATGCCGTTGACTTACATGAGTTTTTCCAGTTTCATTTCTCTTTCCTGGTCCTCGATTTTTAATTTGTCATAATCAGCACTCAGTTTCTCTTGTTCCAGTTGCAGCTTCTGATTCATACTAGAACAAGAAAAAGTCAGTACAGCTCAGTCCTGATGTCTGTAAACAAGGGTGGGTAAATCTCCATAAACAAATTGGGGTTAGAGAGAGACAAAACTGTAACTATCTACTGAAAAAATCTGAAATTAAGCCTAAAGATTCTGAGGAACAATATTTGAAAATACTGGGGAATTAAATTCAGTGGCTTGCTTCCTTTACCTTAAAGGACACAAACTGTACTTGCAATCTTTCTGTCCTGCTTCTTCATGCTTCCTATTTCTCTGTTATTTCATCACAAAACCCATACGATGAAAGAATGAACACTACATTTGGATTGCCTAGATTTTATGAACACTGACGAAAAGAATAATACAGAAGCAAAGAACTTGTTTTTTCAACTGTTGGAATATGTGACTAACTGAGTTATGTTGCTGTGTCAGGAAGAAAAATTCAGGGTTTGAAAAGAGGAGACATTCCAGTCACCCAGTTGCTGTAAGAGGCCCTCAACACCTTTATTTTTTAAAGTCTCTTACCTACTGAGCTCCAGGTGCAATATTATTCTTTCTTTTTCCTCTCTGTAATTTTATGGACTTGTTAAAGCTCCATAATTTAGAGCTAGGCACTATAATCCACACTGCAAAATAATTAGAGGGCTGGCTGCTGCTTTTAAGGACACTACTTTAAGACACCCAAATATATAGACATCAATTAAAACTAACAAAACCAACCCCCAAACATCCCTACAGTGGCAGAGGACAGGACAAGAGCAAGCAATGGAACGAGTGAACGTACTCTCTGATTTCATCAATTATTTTCTGCTTCTCTTCAATTTCATCCCTCAGCCTGGACAGCTGCTTCTGGTGGGCTTCCCTGTGACTCTCCATCTGCTGCTCCAGAGCCTTCTGCAGAGCACAAAAAACCAGCCACGTGTGAAACGGAAATCAAGGAACACACAGCTCAGCTTCCTTCCTACCTGTCCGCAAAATCAACCGGTCTGCCTGGATTTGAGCAAAGCTTATCAAGTCATCTTATTACAGGAATCTGTCTTGTCTATCTGTCTATGATTACAAAACTGCAGCTACTCATCCATTTAATTCAGTTTTTAGCAATGGATGTACACCAATTTCTATTCATTTTCTTGCAAAAACTACCGTAGGTAAAAGGCAGGGTCTTAGTGCCAAGACTGACACTGTTTTAACCAGTCCTCCATTATTTCACCTGTTTATTCACCAAGAAAATAGGTGTACAGCTCTACCTGGGACAGAAGTAAACCCCAAAACACCCTCCCCCTCTCTGAGAATTGCTTATCCACAGTCGTTATTTAAATTCTAGGATTAGGTGTAATTCAAATGAGATGAAAAACTCAATGCTTCTCTTTAGATTGTTAATAAAAGATTTGGGTTTTTTTCTTCTGACTGTAAGGAGTAACCGTGCAATTGTTTTAATAACTTTAATTTTTTATAATGGAGGTAAAAGTCCTGAAGCTGACAAAACTTGGTATCCTCGTCAAATTGTATTTTTCCTTTTCTGCAATTTGCAACCCCATCAGAAAATTGACTCGAGCATTACTGCACAACATTGCTTTGTATTCCAAAGGGAGAAGAAAATATCAGAAAACAGGTTTATATTCCATTATTATTTCTAGGAGATAGTCAGAATACTTGCCAAATTGTTTGGGAAAGTGACTTGATATCAATTTTTTTAGTACCTAAATGATATTAACCCTGATTGCTTGATTCACTAAGTAGCAAATTGACTTTCAGCAGAGTTCTATCGGCAAAAAATGAAAGTAACAGAGGTGAATCAATATAACTTTTCAATCATATAGAACAGAACTCTTCTCCACTATGGATGCAATCTACTGGGTCTTATATTTTGATTCTCTGCTCGTGCAATTTGAGGAACCCTGACATCTCCAACTTGGCAAACACAGTCCACTGAACCTCTCTACTCTTTGAAGTTGGCTCAGCTTACGAACCAGTCTCAGAAGACACGCTCACCTCAGATATTCAGACTGTAACTCACTTTTTTCCATCATCTGGTCAACAACCTCAACACTAGCGAGTTCTCTGATTTCACATTGCGAAGGTCACTCAATTACATGAGGTCAGGGTTTCTAACAGAGGCTGGAAGTGTTTTCTAAAAGCACACAACGTGTACAGGAAGACAAAATTACACCCTAATGATCAGCTTAATGACCAAGCTCACTGAGAAATGCCCTCTGAAATTGCAGCACGCCATACTACCTTCATCTCCTCTGCGTCCTGAAGCCGGGTCAGATGCTCCTTCTCCTTATCCTTGAAACTGACTTCGTGCATTTTTTCTGTTTAAAGTTAGAGACAGTTGAGAATTAATTGCACAGGTCCGGGACACGCTACATCCAGACACTTAAGAAACCCAGTTCCTGTTTTGCAGGGGGCAGCGGGACCTGGGGAGACAGCTTTGGAGGGGCAGATCCAGCTACAGTTTGCAGAACCCAAGCTGTGACCATACTTCCTAAACCTCCTTTTCCAACAGGCCAGCATTGTTTTCAGCCCACCCAGCACCTTTCCAACCTACCTTTGTCTCCTTATAACCCTACTTAGCACAATTCTCCTTGTCCCCTTTCACTTTCTAATGGGAAATGGTGCCTCCAGAACCAGGCTATTTCTTATGAGTAGGGTAAGAAGATCAGGAAATGGAATAAAAATTTGATTGTAAAAATGCAGGTGATGTTAAAAGAACAACAAAAAGAGTCTTGTCACCACCTGATGCTCCTGGAGTCAAAGAATGTTCCTTGTGCAGAAATACAGACTCATCTTAAGGCTACTGAACGTTCTATGATATAGCTGGTGAAAGAATGATGACCACAAGACCCAGTGCTGTACCTTGAGCACGCAACTTGGCAAGTTCTTCATTGAGAGAGTCTTGTGACTCTTCCAGCTGCCTTCTCTTCTGCTCCATATTTTGCATGTAGTCTGTAAGGGACTTGATCTTTGCTTCATGCTTTAAAGACAAGGAAATAGCAATGAGATGCGAGTACCACAGCTTGTAAACTAGGAATTCAGGTCCTGTTCTCCATAAAGGAGGAAAAATAGAAAGCTCTCCATAACCAGAGCTGATGACTAGGAGAAAATTCAGCAAAAGCAGAAGCTGACAGATTAAAACAGACAGCATTTTAAAAAGTCACACTTAGTAGCCCAAGACGTATACTGAACAGTGCAGGCAGTAACTCCAAAACACACCATGGGAAGCTCGTGAGTTGGTGTTAAATAAACAGCAGGAGCTCTCTCAAATCAGCTGAATATTGGGCTTCTGAGGTGACTTTCTGGATGCTTCAACCTGTAGAAGCTCAGATTGACTTTCCCCAGCCATCCTGATGATTTGTTTCTTGTTAACATTGCTTTGAACTGGAAGGGCTTATGTTTAAATAGAAACTAGTGAAGACCATATGGGGGAAAAAAATAAATCAAAATAAAAAAAAAAAATATTCTAATTTGGAGTTAAAATCAAGATACTGTCTGGGAATTATTACATCATATCAATAAGGCCACTGTAGCACTTGTGGTTCACTCTTCTTAAAGTTCACCTTGACAGACAGGGGTTGAGACCTCTGGGTTGGTGCTACTCTAAAGATCAGAGAGGAGTAACCCTCTGCAAGAACTAAGACAGTTCAGACCCTCCTGGCACTGAGGTCTCCAGGAAGGGAAGGATTTACTGCTTTGGGCAGTAAATCCTCCAATAGATTCCTAAATCTGACAAGAAATGAGGCAAACTCCCAGCTTGGCACCAAATGTTCTGGCCTCAAGATGAAGACTCTTGCTATGGCACGCAGCAGTGATGGGTCCGCTTCACACCCTAACTGTATCCCCTGGGATACGGTGTTGGTAGTAACAGGCCACCAGCTTTGGGCTGAGGCTTGCCAGGCTTGATCTCTCTGAGCAACTCCTGACCTGTCTTTGCTTTTCTTGGTGGTTTTATAGGGAAGGTGCATTTGCCCATTAACAAGATATTGAGCACAATGTCACCACTCTGTGATTCTATGACTCCAACCTCCTTGTGATACTAAGAAACACATTTCCAACTACAGCTTCATTAAGTAGAACTTAATAAAGACACCCTGCTGCAGGATGAGAGGCTATCCGTGCTCCAGGTTTTCTTAGTCTAACTGGGAGCAAATGAAATACAGTCAACTGGATTGTCACCTCCCCTTCACAGGTTGTCCTAAACCATGACATATGTCCACTTCAAAGCAACTGAGCATGTCAGAGCACTCAGCCCCTCTCAAGTCATCACTGCTTGCAACTGCCACCCACTGTGGAGCTCTCCTACCATCTGGGTTTCTATCTTGTCTAGTAAATTTTTCCATAACGTGGTGTGTTATATTTTGCTGCTGAGCTACCTTGGTAGCAAACCAACAGGCCTCACCGAATGCTTTGCTAGTGAACCACACACTCACTGCTTCCTTCTCAGGATGCTTTTGAAGTGAAGGTCCAAGATACAAATTCGTGCTGAGGAAGTCACTCTGAGGAGGATTTTCAGTATTATGCCATAGAACACATTTGGAGATCTACAGCAGGACACGGTCTTGCCGCAGAATATGTTGAAAAACGTTGAGGGGGAGGAATGGGAGAAGAGAGAGAACCCAACAAAGCAGACAAGAGGAACACTGCTCTGCTCCCTTCAAGTCTTATTTCTCACTCCCAGCACACACAGTTCGTGAGGAAGGAGGCTGAGAATGTCATCAAACTTCACTGCAAAGGGATGAGGAAGGAGCAAACGTACTTGTGAAATGAGGAGCTGGCAAGCGGCAAGCTCCCTCTCGCTGGCATTCATCTTCCTGTTGGAGTCGATCTGGGCGCTCTCCAGCTGCTTGCTGCGGTTCACCAGAGACTTCACCTCAGACTTCATCTTGCTGATGTAAAGGCGTGCCATGGTGAACTCCTCCTCAATCACCCCGTTCACATCTGCTAACTAAACACACAGAAGATTGCAATCTTGAAGGTGTGGTTCTTACAGGTAAGTCAAGACACAGCAGTCTTCCTGCTGAGAAACACTTGTCCAGAGCTGGGAAGCCTCTGTGAAAGCACAGCAGCCCTCCAGAAGTACCCACAGACCTTCAGGTCACCTTTACACATGTTATATAATTCTGTTTCTTACAATCTTCACCGATACGCCTCAAAAGTGAGAAATTAAGCCCTGTGCTCACCATGTGTTTCATCATCAAAAATAATCAAACATCACAGCAAGAACATATTTTGGAGAAACCTTCACATGGCACTAGCACAGGAAAATTTTCCTTCTTTCAAACTGCTAAAAGCTGAGGTACATTTTCAAAGTACTTCTTAAAGAAGTCTCTTCTTGAAGTGTTGTGCTTCATCACAAAGACAGACATGGGTCTGGAAATGTCCCCTGGCAAGAGAAAAGTAATCGCTCTTATCTCTAAATACTGGTATCATTCTACTGATACATCATTTCCTCCCCTGGCTTAACGTGGTGACTTTTATTCGTATGTCTTTCTCTTCATCGTTGTTCTTCAACTATTTAATTCCTGTAACCCACTGAGAAGCTGTGAAGGTTCTCCTTGAGCAAGCATACGGGTGACAACTTCATCTGCTCTTGGCTTTTTTTCCCCCAGCACTGTGGAGAGGAAGGTAACACCTGCTGCATCTTCTCCCAACAGCCTAAAAAATGCAACCGCTTCCAAAACTCTTGGTCTGGTCTGAAATTAGACACACTTTGAGAAGATGCTAATTGCCAACAAAATTGAAATTATTCTTCTAAAAGCTTCTCAATCTGGCCTTATTTATACTGACAGCTGCCCTGTAAAATGCTGACATCTCAGTTACTAAAAAGATTTTTATCAAGCAGCCTCTGCCTCCATTTTCAAAGATTTCTTCTTACAGTTCCTATTACAACGGCCACCAGAGGCTGCTGTAACATCTACCAAAGTCTTGTCTTGTGGTCCTGGCATCTGCATAACCATGTCAGACAACAGGGATCGTGTCCTCTGCACTTAAGAGTAGGCTGGAGCATCTGTTGATCTAAGAGGGCTTTAGCAAGATATCAACAACTCCTGAGAGTCAGCTCAAAGCACTCCAGCCACACATACTCACTGCTGGCTTTGAATGTTCAGGGGAGTTTAATGGCCAAAAACGGAGAAGTGAACTAAAACCAAGAAAATGGGGTGCACTGCAAGGAGTTTACATTCATCTTGAAAATTAAGTTCTTATCCAGTTTTAGCAGTTGCTCTTTTTCATGTGGTTTGAAATGGCCAGATAAGATGGCATTAACATCACCAAGAAGATTTTCCAGGCCGTGAAAAGCTTCCATCAGAGATGTGCTGTCTCGTAATGACCGTGTAAATATCTTCTCCTAGACTCAGAATTTTGCTCATTTATGACAGAAGTGTGACAAAGTGAGGAGCTACCTCCTGTACCACATCTGTACACCCAGGAGCCAGACACAAGGCACACGTCAAAACAAAGCTGGCCAAAATTTACACCATCTCCAGGTACATCGAGATATCAAAGTCTCTGCCGCTCCACACACATCCACTCCCATTCTTACCTTCTTACTTCAGAGGAAAATGATCCTCTGCAGTTTTTCCTCTATAAAAGTCATCAGTCAATACACAAAAGTTAAGCTGGTCCTACTGTCATAATACATATAATATGTAAATATGCATTTATTTCTGCATTTCTATGGATATGTGATGTATTTTCATTTATTTCTGCATTTCTATGTATTTATTTAAAGATGGATTTATATTTATTTAAATTAATTTCTGTATTTCTATGTATTTAAATATGTGTTTATATTTATTTATGTAGTTATGTTTATTTATTTGTCTGTTGATTTCTCTCTCTAACGCAAATTAACCACTGCTGGAAATGAGTGATTTTAAAGCATCCTGTGTTCAGAAACACACAGAAAAGTTCAGGCTCTGTGATGAAGCCAGCCCCTGTTGAAAGGTAATAAACACCAGAATGCAGCAAACACAATTCCACGTGGATCTTTTCACTCGGGTGCCCTGTAGAGCCCTCAGGACAGACCTCTGCCTTTGAGAGCCGTTCATCTTCAGCTACACAACAGTTTTAGGCCAAACTTCAAACAAACCCTAAGTATCCAAAAGCCAAATCTCACCCCTGAAGATTCTTCAGATCCTGGGAATCCTGGGCCATGCCAGCTAAGGAAGGAGCAGGGTTACGTGTGTATTGTTTTGGGGGGGAACTCCACGCCCCTCCGTTAATAAATGCATCCACACACAGATGGGCTGCACGAGTCTGGCCTCGAACACTGAGCTGGGAATAAAAGCAGCAATTGTGCGCACAGACGCCGACCAACTCTGACCCAGACAAAGAGCTCTTCAGTGTTCTCCTCAGTGCTCTAGCCAGGGTTTAAAGGGCAGTGTCCTGGGAGAAGGACTGCTGTGCCATATGGATTCCACCTCAAGTACTTTCGTATTGCAAGAGGTGCTGGGAGGGGAAAGTAATAAAGACACCCAACTTACTGTTTTAACGTCGTTAGTACCAATGATTCCTCCGATCTCTCCCAGGTCCTTAAGCAGCAAGTTCAAGATTTCAGTAGCTCTCTTCTTCTGATGGTTACTGAGCTCCTGCAACTGGCCCAGCTCCCTCTGGGTCGCTGTCAGGGCACTCTGAAAAGGGTAAAAAGTAAAGTAATGCTTCCCCTTCACAGATTGGGCATCAGTTCTTCTGTGATATCTCAGTTCCAGGGCATTGTCCTGTATGTTCCTGAACATGCCTCCTGGCTCAATGTACTCGCGTGTACAATTCCACCGTGACATAGTTCATTTGGGTTGGAAGAGACATTTAAGATGCTTGAGTCCAACCATTCCCCCCCACCCCCAGCACTGCCAGGGCACCACTGACCCATGGCCCTCAGCACCACAGCTCTACAGGGGGCTTAGAAACCCCTCCAGGGATCATGGGGACTCCACCCCTGCCCTGGGCTGCTTGGGACAGCCCTGGACAACCCCAGCAAAGAAGAAATTATTCCTCAGCTCCAACCTAAACCTCCCCTGAGGCAACTTGAGGCCTGTTCCTCTTCTCCAGTCACTTGTTCCTTGAGAGAAGGGTCCAACCCTCACCTCACTCCAACCTCCTTTCAGGTAGGATAATCCACTTTCACAACTCAGTTGCTAACAAGGCTACTTTAGATCTATTAAATGTAGTAAATCCGTTAAGAATCTTCTTTGCATAATACCTTCTTTGGAAGGTTAATCACAGAGAGACCTGTATAGAAGGATATGAAATTCAATTTTTTTAAATAAATTTCATAGTAATCTGTTTTACTGAAGTGGATAATGGAGTCTTCCAGGAAAACAGACCTGTTAACAACAGCTTCCTCAGCCTGTGCAGTGAATTTAGGAACAAGGATGTAGTAAGCCAGTAAGATAATACCAGATCAGTTTTTTTCCTTATGATCAGTACACATCAACTAAATAAGCTTTTTTTTTTTTTCTTCCCAGATCCCTTTCTTGAGATTCCCTGAACTCTATATAAAGTCCCTGCTACACAGGACAGAGTCCAGAAGAGTGCAAAATGCTGCAATTTGCATCAAGCAGATACATCTTTCTTGGCATAACACAGGTTTTAAATAACAACACCACAAAAGGCCAGTTCTCACCTTCAGCTGCCACTGTGGTGGGCAAAATACAGAGGTGGCAAGAGAGCCCCAACCTGCCCTCAGCTTCCACGGAGCAGTTTTTGAATTGCCTTCATTTTATTGTTTAATTAAGACAGAAGAGAGGGTAGCAGCAGCAACTATGGATCTTTTAACAGCTTCCCCGCTACTCTGATTTTTAAACCCCACAACAACATATTTGGCAGGAGTAGCTGAACGATTCCTGCAATGGCACAGGCTGGCAGCTATCTGGGAAGCCCTGAGGAAATCTTTAGGGGAGGTGCAGAGTTTAGAGGGCAAGGAGGGAACCAGTACAATAAACTGCTTTCTCTTACACTCTTCTGTGCCAGCTCATCGGCCAGCTGCTCGTTGGTCCTCGTTTTGTCCTCCACTTCTTGGGATTTCTGGTCATAATTGACAGCTAGTTCCTCCAGGGCTTGAAGGACCTCTTTCACTTCATCTTTCGCTGCTTCGTTCTCAATCTGAAGACGGGTCAGCTCCTCTTGAATCTTTTCATAATCTCTCCTGGTGGAGGCCAAAAGCTGGAAAGCAAATGTCACAGGAGAGTTAAGTCACCCAAGAACTCAATCAAAAGACAACATTGTAAAGGGCAAAAAAGACAGGGAAGGAAAGTATGAGCATGCCAAGTGTGTGTGCAAGAGACAGTAGGAGAGAAGAAATCCTGTTACTCTACCAGAAACAGCATCCTTTTCAGCATAAATGTATTTGAAGGAAGGAAAAAAGGCTCTGAACTACAGTGAAAAGAAAAAAACTTAATCAAATCCTATTATGACACAAGACCGAAGCAGAGAAACTTATTTTAAACAGTATCATAGCGCCAGAGAAATGTTCTGCCCTCAATCCCATGCTGCAGCTAGCACCAGAAAATATCACAAAGTAAAATGTTTAAACACAGCCTCCCAGCTTTGAACTGAACCAAGAAAAAGGGCTCTCTGAGGCAGTTTCAAAGGTCTTGTGGCTTTAGAGAAACATTTTGATAAGCAAACCTATGATGATTATTCTTAGCTATCACCCGAAGCATGATGCTGAAGACAGATTAGCTATAGCAAAATATTAACTGAAGAAGAAAACGGAGACTTCACAGACTAGGGAGGATTTGTAAAACTTATTGCATTTAACTCTGTGAATGCTACTGATTGATGCTGACGTTTCAGTGACAGTGCTGATTATAAGAGGTCAGTGACACGGTCCTCGCCCTTGCACCACTCCACCTTCCTTCAAATGTTCAAGTCTTGAAAATTTAGCACAAAACCAAACTCAACAGCGATCAGATACCGCAGGAGGGGGTGAAAATAAAGAAAAGGTGGCACCTAACATTTCTTGTTGATATTGTACTGCTGAGAATAATAACAAAATCACCACTTAACATTGCATAAAACATCAAATACAGAAGAATAACATCTAAAAGTAGTACGTTAGATATAGGAAGGTGTTCATGCTCATCCTAACAGTGAAGT
This sequence comes from Megaceryle torquata, assembly GCA_024611175.1. Taxonomy (NCBI): domain Eukaryota; kingdom Metazoa; phylum Chordata; class Aves; order Coraciiformes; family Cerylidae; genus Megaceryle; species Megaceryle torquata. Next base: position 27,054 of record JANIJG010002802.1, on the reverse strand, counting down.
TTGGATTCATTTCCAAGCCTTCCTGCGTATGGATTAATAGAACATTACTGTACTGCAGCTCCCTTGGAGAGCAGAACAAAGCCCGTGCTAGTGAAGTGTGCCTGTTGGACTTCTCCTGACCTGTCCCACCACTGCCCACTGGCTCCCAGGCTGTAAAGAAGTTGATCCCAAGCAAAACAGAAACATTCCTCTAAAACAGACCACCTAAAAGGAGAATGTCAGAGAAGACATTGCTTTTTTTGGCTCAGAGAGCTAACGAAAAATAGGAAACCAACCAGGCAGCTTCAGACACTGGCACGTGCCCAAAGTGGCAGAGAGAGGATTCAGATGTAAGGGAAATTTATCTCACTGGTAATGCTGCAGCCTCAGAAGTGCACTCACATTACAGAAAAACCCACTGAATTGCCAAAGCCAGATGGCATGTAAATATTTAAACAACAAAATAGCTTAAAATAATCTTTCTACTAAACACAGATGGAACTATTATTTACATTTACTTCAGAAATTTTCTGTGTGAGTATTACTGTGACTTCAAGTAAAGGGAAGTGTTATATATCACCTAGAGCATAAACACAGCTCCTCAGAAGGTTCTTGTGGGTATAATGGTGGTGGGAAAATATACCAAGATTTTAAAAGGCTATTAATAAACAGCTTATACAATTGGTTGTAAACAAAGAGAAGGAGACAATGGCTGTGGCACTTCGTGGATCTGTTCACAGCACATGAGGTGCAAAGGTGGAAGATTCAGAATCCCACCCAAAACACACCCCCCTAAGAAACAGCCAGTGGTGAAAAGGTACCAAAAGACACCAGTATCAGCACAATGCCATCTGTGGCAGGCCTTAGATTTATAATTAACTTACTAGCTTAATCAAGCAGAAAAAAGTACTCTGGTTAATTAGGGGGAAGCGGAGTGAGGCAGCTGCTCTGCAGCTAATATATCACAGAGTTAATCAGAGCTCTAGGAGGGAACAGGTACATCGCTCCTGCAGCGCAGGTGAAGCTTATGTGAAAGACAAAACCTTGAAAAGAAATTAATTCAATTCCCTTAAAGAAGAAAACCAAAATATCCCATCAGCTTTCAAAGGTGAAAGATGGATGAGCTTCTCAGATGAACCAGCTAAACCTCCTGAACAAGAAGCATCAGCTGCAGAGATTTCAGTAAGTCAGCAGAGCCAGACAAGAACCTGTGCAAAAAGAAGGGGCAAAGGGGTCTGTAAAGCAGGCATCAGAGGCAGCTCAAAACTTGATTCATCTTCCAGATGTACTATGGATTATGGAACACAAAAAGGGGGGGGAAGAAGCCAGCGTACAGCGTGCTCTCAAATATCTAACGCCAAGAAAGGGATGCACATCACCCGAAAAGTGAGACAGAAGAAAAACCAGGAGGGGAAAAATAAGCTTTAGATGAGAACAGTGAGGTAAAAAAGTTGGGAGACGTGAGATGGCATAAATAACACACATCAGAAAATATCACTGCTGAGGATGCATAAAATTCTGTTACATTTGTGTAGCCACGGGCATGGGTAGTGCACAACAGAGAGTGATCAGAAGAAAGTTGTGGCAAGAGCTTCATCCTGGGGTAAAATAAATCTGGTTATTCCTGCCGTGAAGGTAAGTCCCCAAAGGTGGCAGGTAAATCATGACTGACAAGTCACTGGCATTTTCATACATTGTTCTCTCCCTGTTAAAGACCTGAAACACGGAAGCTAAACCTTTCTGAGGGCTTGGATAAGGATTGAGACACGGACAGAATAAGTTTGCAGTGAGGAGAGAGGTTTCCCACACAAAAAAAGCAGCCAGAATACTGCTGAACTGCAGCTGAAGTGGCTCGGGCAGCCGGGAGGGAATCATGGCTCTGCTTTGGAAAGAGAGAGACCAGCATTTTGGAACACTAATAATGGGAGAGTTCCCACACCAGGAGTATATCCCTGGTCTGAATGGTCCTTCTCCGGTTGCCCACAGTCTAAAAACCAGAGTAAAACCATCTTCTAGGAAACACCACAGAGAGACTTGGGGAACTTGGTCATTTGGTGTTATTGCCAGACTTTGCATCTTGTAAACAACTCACAGATAAGGAAATGACTGTAAGTTTAGCAATCATATTCCCCATCTTTAAAACAACAACTATTCCTTTTACGGACAAAAACAACGAAATAAAATGTTTAAAGAGAGCAATCAAATGCAAGATTTTAAAGCAGAACCAATAATCAATTTTTCAGTGTCAGTACCATCTCGCCAAAATACTGAACATCAGTAACTCATTAGCAGGAGTCATTTTTATGCTATCAACCTAGGAAATCTGGATACCTGAAATGATACAGACATACTAAAAACCACTTTGGAAGTGAAAAATATTGGCCACGTTTCTACGCTGCTGTCTCCTGCAGAGCTTCCCAGCGGGATGCTATGGTAGTAGAAGGAGTTATCAAGGCTTAATGTTCTTCTGAGGATATTATGAAATCTGAAATCTAAACCCAGCTGTGACACAGGTTGAATTTTAGCCAGTTGATATGAACAACAACAACTGTGACAATCACTCAAGGAAGGTCTCATAAACAAAACATTTGATTTTGGTTTGGTTTTAGGTTTTTTTACCTCTTCTTGATCCAACATTTGCTGCTTTAGTTTTTCTGCCAGTTGGCTCTGCTGGTTGATTTCATCATCCTGCAATGAAACAGGGTTGGAGATTATTAGTTTCGTTTCACAGTTCTCCTTTGGTCACTTGTATTTCCCCCTTCTAGAAAAGAAGGGAGAATAATGGCATAGCAAACCCTGCACACGTTTAAGTGGTGTGAGAGGAGAGAAAAATAGACACACACAGAGCTAGATAGTAAAAGCCATTGTCTCTAGCACGTACCTAAGCAGAGGTGTCCCCAATGTCAAACAGGAAACTGATGTGGTCAGAGTTGCACCTTATAACTTGCAAAAGACTTGGTCAACGTATGTAATGTTTTGTAGGTGTACAAATACCTACACGCACCCTCTCTTTCATTCTGTCCCCAGACTGCAGCTGAAGACAGTTCATCACAGACAGATTTATTAACCAAATAACTACAATTTACAGCTGGCTCTGAAGTGCATTAGTGGGAGAGGAAGCTCAACCCGTAACACAGAACTTTAGCCACCTCAGCTGCAGAAGTCACATTTCCCTCCTCCCTTGAAGAAAATACTCCAGCCAGGCAGCTGATAATCCTGGCATTTCAGCTTTCTTGTTCAGCCAACATCCTCACAGGTAGGAACTAATCTTAAATACAGAAGGAAAATGGTGACAGACTCCACTGTATGACTCTTTCCTCCAAAACACCACAGGAGGCCCACCAAGGGCAGCCCCTGATCCAGTCCACCTGTTCTCGTGATGGATATCTTCCTCTAAAGGAACTCAAAGAGAATTGGTTGGCTTTTACCTTATCAGAGTCAACTGATATTCTGTGTTTCACTGACAAGCTGGATAATAGATTGATTTCTGATAGCAAATACACCTATCAAGTACCAGCTGTTCTCATCCAGAATGGTCAATGGTTTTATTATGCCTTTTTTTTTTTCCTCACCTCTTATCTTCACACAAGCCAAAGCTATTATTGGCGAGTGCTCGGTAAATATACTGTTGATAGATTTAAGTGCCAATGATGTATTTCAAGCTGTGTAAATAAATAAATAAGCCACCTGCACTCCAGGCAATGTTCACAGCTGGAACAACGTGAACAAAAGAGAACTAAGTTTATATATTTTCCTTAAAATTCTAATACAGAATAAATATAGTTAGAAAATATTAAGATACAGTCTCCCTTTTTTACTTTCTCCTGTGGCTCCAAGATGACTGAAGAAAAAAAGTGATGAAAAGCCAGCACTGAGACTGGAAAATTAAAGGCAAACTTGGCTCTGAATTCACAGAATCACTATGGTTGGAAAAGACCTTCAAGATCATCAAGTCCAACCATTATCTAACTCTTATCAGGGCCATTACTACACCATGTCCATATCTAGACAGCTTTTATATACACCCAGGGTTTTAATAGAAATTGCCCCCAGACAGGATCTGCAGAGGGAACAGAGGTAGAGAGCTGACATGGAATCATTTTGGTTGGAAAACACCTTTAAATTCATCGAGTCCAACCATTCCCCCAGCACTGCCAGGGCACCACTGACCCATGGCCCTCAGCACCACAGCTCCACGGGG
>JANIJG010002802.1:0-12802 GCA_024611175.1 Megaceryle torquata | reverse complement strand
AGCCCTGGGGCTGTTCAGCTGGAGAAGAGCAGCCTGAGAGGGGAGCTGAGCAATGCTCAGCAAGAGCTAAAGGGCCCCTTTAGGGGGGTGAGAGGATGGGGACAGACTCTGGTCAGTGGTGCCCAGTGACAGGACAAGGGGCAATGGGCACAAACTGGAACCCAGGAGGTTCCACCTGAACAGAAGGAGAAAGTCCTTTGGTGTGTGGGTGTGGGAGCCTGTGCCAGGCTGCCCAGAGAGGTTGCGGAGTCTCCTTCTCTGGAGAGATTCCAAACCCACCTGGACACAATCCTGGTCAACCTGCTCTGTCTGGGTGGCCCTGCTTTAGCAGTGGTGTATCTCTAAAGGTCACTTCCAACCCCTACCGTGCTGGGATTCTATGATCTCGGCTTTGCATTTTGCTTGCATGGGCCAAGAAGTTTGGAAGGAGAAACAGTGTGATCTCACTCATCCTGAATGGGGGTTTACTGGTCTACAAGCTGGATCCCACAGTGGCCCAGGTGAGAAGCTTGGTGGCCTGGGACCAGCGCTCCTTTAGACAGCAAGACAGTTTTATAGTCTTTTCTCTCTTTTTTGGGGCAGTGGGTGGGGAAGGGCAGAAAAGAGTAGGATAAAGCCATATATTTTTCTATACATTAAAAATACAGTCTCTGTACTTTCCTCTATCTATATCACATGACATAAAAGGAAACATAACTATATATTCCAAGACAATCTAGGAAGAAACCCTTATTTCAGGTCTTCTGTACAATGTCCAAACAAACAAAATGACCCACAAAAGTGCAGTTTTTGGAGGAGCATAGAGCCTGACTAGGCATTCATCTTTTAAACACCACTAAGAGGTTCTTTATTTAATTTTTATTATATGCAATAATAGAAATGAATATGACTAGTTACTCTGGTGAATGGCTTCTGCATTGTACAGATGGGGTACGAACCACTGTGCGCCAAGGAACAACCTGCAAGCTGCCCAGCCTATCAAACAAAATCTTTACTTCTCAGTTTCAAATAGAAATAGTAATCTTTGACCACAATGAGAGAGATATTGTGTCATCCTGAGGAATTATTTTGACATCACAGTAGTTACTAAGAATCTGGCTTGAAAAATGATGAGGTTTATAATTTATTTCATTTACAATTAAATGATTTTGAACATTCCAGAAGATGTTAAGAAGAGCAGTGGGAAACAATGACCTTTTTTTCACTGCAGTACTGTTCTACACCATTACTCTTCTGCTAAACAAATACAAGTTCTTTTCTACAGTGGAAAGTAAAAATAGTCACCACTGCCAAGAGAGTCATTAAGGGAACTTCAGATAGACTTCAGATGAATAATTACATTAACTGCTGTTATTTCATTGATCTAATATGTGAAATAATTACAGAAAAGCTAGAAATAGGACGTCTGAATATAAGCAAATTAAAATGGCTGTCAAATTTGACAAATTACATTAAAATTCCATTACTTTCTCCAAATACCCATAACTAAAGGTGAAGCTATATAGAAGTACCCCAGTTCAATCCAGTTCATGAGAAATGAAGATATACTGCAGATTTGGGGAGTTTGTATTTCAGACCAGTAGTTCTGACCTGCTTCTTTTCTCCATCCCACATGAAAAATAACCAGATAAATAAAGGATTGCTATACTAATGATAGCCTAAGAAAAGACTCCTGTAAAACCTGGCTTAGTTTTGCACACCCACACATTCACATGCTCAGCTTAGTGATCCCACAAGGATTATTCAGAGTTTAGGAAAAAGGAAAAAAAATTACCTTCTCACTTCCAGCCAAGTCTACCAGGTAAAGCTTTCCACTGAGTTTCTTTTCAGTTTCCACATTCTCTTGTTTAATATTAATGAGGAAGATACTGTGGCTCCTAGAGCTGTGTTCATTCATATCTGCAATCACATTGGAAAGGTTTAGTTTAAGTGACTTCAAAACCTGACAAGAAATTATCTCTCATCAGAGCTAGTCTCTGGCTGGTAAATTCAAAAGTACGTGGCCATTCCCTGGAGAGCCCAGACCACTGTACTGCCAGCAGGGTCAGCACCAAGAGCTGCAAACAAAGCTCCTGAACTACAGAATAAGCTCCTGCTTTCTCCCAGCGTGGCCAAATTAACCTAATCCATGATAAATGACAGCCTTTGTTTTACTTTTTTCCGCTTTCTTTGCTTGATTTTGTTTATTCCCCCAAAGCAGTAAAATGTTGCCATGAGCAACCTGGTCTAGTGGGAGGTGTCCCTGCCCGTGGCAGGAGGCTGGAACTGGATGGTCTTTCAGGTCCCTTCCAACTCAAACTATTTTATGATTCTATGATCTGCTTTCCCTATTTTCTCTGTTACTTTAAACCCCATCACTACCTTTCCCCATTCCCAGCAATGTTTCCATTTATCTAAACTCCCTTTTTCTCCTCCATCTCCAAACTCAGCGTTTATCAATAACACTTCCAAATTTGCTCCTCACCATTTCAGTCTAGGTAAAATTCATTCTCTTGTCAAGATTTGTCACAGCTTTTCTGAGTGTGTACCAAACACCACAGGTAGCAGCACAGCAAAAGGTGTTTTGGGATATGTGTTTGTTACAGAGAATGGCAGAAACAAAGGGAGGAGGCATTACTCCAAAAAAAAAAAGAGAAGAGAATTGTGTGTGATGAGAAAGGCATGGGAAAGATAAAGCAATATAGGATTTAACAAAGCAAGAAGGTAGAGACATGGAAGAGAGAGTTGCTTGGTGAATCATAAAAAATAAAATATTTAAAGAAAAGGAAAAAAAAACCAAAACCAAACCAAAGCAACCAAACAAGAGAACGATATCCAAAACTCCACCCCCAAGATTTGAGTCACAAAACGAGGATCCAAGCTCAGGGCTTGGATCAAAGGCATCTTACAATATAAATTGGGAAACGGGCCGAAGATAGCTGCCCTTTTCATCACTGGAATGCCCGTCAGCCGCATGCAACACAACGTCAACAAATCTGGCACAGCCTGAAGCGATTATTATGTTTTTTAATTCAAGAGGCTTTGCTTTCTTTTGTCATCTTTAGAACTCAATCCAAATCACTGCTTCACTGGGCTAACTTGCAAGAGATAAATAGGCAAAGTCGGGTAATTAAACTGCAGTCTTTGCCGGCCGTTTGACCGGTGAATTGCTCCGAGTTCTCGACTCGTGGCACAAAGAAAAATGCACGCCCAGAAGTTCAGTCACACATAATTTCAAAATAACTGTACTATGAGGAACAAGAGGTATTTTCTCATTTTATATAACAATACTATAAAATGCCATCTATCAAATTCAGGAGTTCTCAAAGCTGAAAGTCAATAAAGGTTTCTTTCTGCAGTGAAGCGGTAAAGAAAAGTACAGCTCTATTAATTTTCAAGTGTTGCAATTTTTGCATCATTACATTGTCCATGTCAGCAATTCAGAGTACTCTGTGAACATAAAGAATCGATACACCGCCAGCAAGCTCCAACCACCCACACTTTATAGATAGAAAAGCCTCCTTGGATTACTTACTCGTAACAGCTACGTGACGGTTAGCTTTCCCTTCATCAATGACATCCAAAACTTCTTCAGGACTAGATACAAATCGTTCTGTACAACCCTAGAAATATGCAAGTTGAAAAGTTTAGGAAGTCTCCTAGTACTCCAAACACCATCAGGAAGAATATTTAGCACTGGTGAACATAATAATTAGAAGAACCATCAACATCCAACAGGATGATTAGCGAGGCAATGGACCAAAACGTGTCTTTGTATGATTTTCAGAAGGGAGTCCACAGGATAACTTGAGAGGTAATTTTCTTTCACAAGATGAAAGACTTGGTGAAATCCAAGCATGGAGCAGCAAAGAGTTTTTATATGTAGAACACATGGAATGATAGGGCACATATTCCTGTTACTAATTGGGGTTAGATTACCCAGTTAATTTTTCTCTCTCGAACTACAGGACTAAATGCATAGTTCTGGAGACATTCAAGGTGAGGCTTGACAAGGCTCTGAGCAACCTCTCTAGTTGAAGATGTCCCTGCTCTCAGCAGGGAGGTTGGACCAGATGACCTTTAGAGGTCCCTTCCAACCCAGACATTTCTATGATTCTTGTTCTCTGCCTTAATTTTATTTATATCAGAGTTTTTTTGCCCTCTCCAAGATGAGAGTAAACAGAACATCTTATATGTATATTATTAAAGCTCACACAGGTTCATAACAAGTATATTAAATTGAAGTGAGGGACTAGCAAGTCATAAAACCTAACCCAACAAACCTGTTCTAAAAAATTGGAAGCTTACAGCATCTGTGCAACAAAATAGTAAAGAACAAAATTCTTCACGGTGTTCTCCTTCATATCTGACATGAAATGGGAAGATGAATGCTTAAAGTTAACACCATACTAACACAGTCTAAGTGTTTCAAGTCAGGAAAAGAAAGCAAATATGATTCCAGCCCGGTAATATTTCAGGCATGTGTTTAAATCCACAGATCAATACTTGAACGTTCACGATTCCTAACACGAGCTGAAGCATTTCAGCAAACGCACCGGGATCCAAACAGAAATGTGCAAGTAAATGTGGATGGTAGAAAGAAGGAAAAATTGAGCATCAAGTTTTCTTTGTACCTTAACGTATGGGACTCTGTTTTTATCTTCGTGTACAGCGAGGTTTGTCTTTGACACTAGAGAAAAAGATGGAGATCATTAGGAATATTCCACAGGGAAGGATGTGTCAACTCCAGGCATGACAGACAAATATCGGGAAGGTGTTACATTTATAAATGAGAACTGTAGTTGTTTTCCACTCCTTATGAACTACCATTATTTCTGTTGCTTATCTTGTACCTGTTTCTTTCAAGTTAACACTTAACAAAAAAGCCTCAACAGAATACTATATACATTTTAAAATGAGTTTTATTTTAAGAATATACATTGAACAATGAGGCGCGGACCTGCCTCGCAATCTGTAAAACTCTTTGCACTTGATATTTAGTTGTAGTGATGGATCAATATGGCCTTTTATTGTTTATTATTTATATTAACTATTATGTATTTATAATCAAGCTATGGAGCACTGCAGAGGCAGGTGCACAATAGTCAGAGAGTAGATGACTTCAAGCACCGAATTCTCTTTCACAAACCCAGTCGTACAGCTTCAATTGAAATCACTCTCAAAGTAACTGTTTCCCCTTAAGCATTGATTCAAAGTGCTATACTGAGCCAAAAGTCACAGAAGAAATGCAAACTTACCATCAAGCAGGTCCCTTATTTTGTCCAAATAGATCTCAAAGTAGGAAACCTAATGAAGTAATCATCAACATTACAGACTGTAACTCTGGCAATTAAAAGAGAAATAAATCTCTGTACCTATATTTCCATATATGTCAAAATATAAAGCACCAAACTAAAAATAAACCCCACCTCCCACATAGTTTGAATTGCATCTGCGTGTGTTTTGAATGATTCACAAATCATTGATCTTTCTCCATTTACCAATGATTCACCACAAAAGTATACAAAAATCTTCAGACAAATCTTAACCTTCTTTTTTTTTTTTTTCAAAAAAAAAATTGACAAAAACATTCATATTAATCTACATAGAATCAATTCAGCTACTCTTGTATCAGTACAGCTGCATCACGAGAAGGGTCCAGTTTGACAACTGTAAGTAGTATATTGATATTCACCAGCACAAAAGCACCTTCAGTGGTTTAACATACCAGTTACATAAGCCTAATAAAATTACACTTTTAAATGAAGCAAGAAAGCATATTTAAAAGTTTGGTCTTGAATCAACTCCCAGAGAAGCAGCTGAAAATGAGTTTTTCTGTTACAGAGACAAAAAACTAAGGAGTGGGAAAATGAAATAATGACTCTCTTAAATAAGAGAGTACTTGACTCACAGAAGCAAGCTGAAATGTGTCAGGGGTGAGGTACCTCACCCTACTCTAAATAAGCTTTATCCAGCTTTATTTAGCTAGAATAGCAGACAGCTAAATTCTAATTATCAGGAAATTCAAGCTATATAGTAAAGTACCATTTTCTCTCGTGAAAAATAAAATATGTCTGGTTTTTTATATGCTGATGAGTTGATTTTCCTATAAGACAACTGCTATTAAATATAGATATATTTTGCTTTTGTGTATTTATTTCATTTAAAGCTCATTTCAACAGTCTGGTTCACCCAGAGCTAAGTCACACGCTTTCTATTATCCTGTTAACACACTGCTGAGGACCAGCCCACAGAGAAGATGATACCAAATCCCCCTCCCTGTTCTAAAGGGGTGTCTATTAAAGAGGGAGAGAGACAAATAATAATAATACAAAAAGATATTAATTTTCCACATTGGTTCAGTTATGAAAAGTGTGACAGTCTGGTTAAATTCTCACTCCCAGAGACAGAACACACATTTCTCTCAGTGACAGCTCCTTGTATAATCACTCACTCATTCACTGCTGTTTAGGCAGCTTTTCTCTTAAGATATTCATAAATGTCAACTATGATAGGAAACCACTGCAACAATCCCCTGCTGGCACAGCACCATTTATAAAGTGGTGATCTTCTGCCAGGACAGGAATCTACTACATCTTGTCCAAGGGGGTCCCCATCTGTTGGTATCCGAGTGCTACCAGGTAGAATAGCAGCAGCCACGGGAGAGCTTTACAGATGATGAAAAGAATCAGTATCACTCCCATGGAAGCCATTGCCAGGAAAATTCAGAGGTGTCTCTTTCTCAAGGAGCTTGATATATCACAATCTAAGGACCTTTAAAATATTTAGATGGTTTATTTGTACTTTGTAAGGTTGCTGCTTCTGTCTGTACTTCAGGAGCACTCCCATCAACAGGCACTGCTGAGAAGGTTCTCAATACATAATGATCTAGTCTTTCCAGAAGGTTCAGAGGTAGTCTGCCAGATATTAAAATATACATGTGTATAGACACACACCCACCCCTAGAAGTGCTTCAAGGGCTTGAATTCAAGCAGCACTAAGAAGTCATCCTTAACTCATAAAAACTCATCTCAAGAGGGACAGAAGAGCTCCATTCTCAGAGAGCATCACCTGGTCACCAGGAGAAGGGCCAGTGTTTTCCCACTTTACCTGCCCTCGGCTATTTAACTTTACTGAAGTCATGTAGAGATAATTTGGTTTTGGTCTGGAGAAAGGATGGCACAGAGGAGGACTCATTTTTCCTGTGATCCACTGGGTAGTTTTACTGAGGTCTGCTTGGAAGCCAGATGTAGTCTGACCCCAACTCTGCCAGGTGGACCAATGCCGAGAGCTCCCCAGGAGACTGGATGAACTGCAGGAATTAAAGGTCACTCAAAAAATATGAGAGATCATATGGCTGGGATCAAGATAGGGACGGGGAAAAACATAGGAGATGTTCAAACTGAGACTGATGACCATCTTAAGGAACCCATACATAAGCTTTTGAGCTAAAGACTGCTTCTAAACATCCTTCTGTAAATTGCCCAGTGGCATTTTTTTTTCTCCATTTCAACCCAACATATTATGGAGGACTGTTGATATCCTTGAGATAGGAGCAACACATCAGTATTCTCACAAACATCACGCAGATCAGTGGTATTTACGGTCATAACTAGTGGGGCTGAGGTACAGTTTTTGGAGAAGCTGCAGTGAAATTAGTGTTGTCTTATCATGTTGGCCTATCAGCTGTGGTGAGACAAGGCAATCAACAGAGTAACAAAGCTGAAAACACACTCCAGAACAACTCCCATCAAAGCCTAGTAACTGTGTTAGATTATTTCAAGTAAACAACCTCAGCAACGTAACAGGATTTTTGAGTTAGAAAAGGGACAAATTCTGCAGCACAATGTTCTAGGGTGAATGCAGTTTTCCCATCCAGCTCAACTTTCTTCCATCCCACCCATTACATAACATGTCATTCTACATTTACCTTTATGTGAAACTCCAGGTTCTCATCCATGGAATAGATGTGATCAAAGATGTCATGTGCAATTCTCGGAATGATTCCCATGAGCTGAGGGTCGTGCAGCTTCCCCTGCAGACACAAAACCAAACGGTAACTTGGAAAGCCTCGCTCAAGCACCAAAGAGAAGACAGCCTTATTCAACCACACCTTCCTCCAGCAGACCCCTAGGGGTGTATCTGCTGCTTGGGGGAGGCATTTGCTTGATTTAAGTGCACAGAAGAAGTGGTAGAACGACTCGCTGTGTTAGGAGTAACCTGTTAGGTCAGCTCCTGCCTTCTGCCAAGCGGTGCTATCCTGCTGGTGTTTACACTGTCACTCTCTGGCCAAAAAGGGATGAATAAACACAAACAAAACATACAGCCCGCTTCTCCCAGTTAAATCAGATATTTGGAAACACGTAGTATTAAAGCATTTTGTTCCTCTTCCACTATGCTAGAAAGCTAAAGGGAAATCTGGGTTGCAGGGATTTGGGGATTAGAGTAATATATTCCGATTTCAGCTTGCTGGGCCTATTGCCAGGGCACTGTGCCTTGCAAACACCTCTCTTCTCCATGTTCATTTGCACAACTACCTCCCTCTATTCTTTCCAGAACTGAATATTAACTAAAGCCAACAATTTCCCTGGCTGCCTGGCTCCTTTTAGTTGCATTTCTCTTTTTAAACAAGCCAGACATGTACAGGAAAGCCAACACCGCTTGAAAACGGAGTAGAAGTATAAACTCCAAATAAAACCTTTTCCTGACTAGAGCGTACACTGTGCTGTTATTTCCAAATGCTTTATGAAACTGCTTGAATAGGGAAGGATAAGTCAGGAGTCTTAAGACTCCATCAGAACATAACTTCTGGAATATACCTTTTGAATCTCTAATATACCTTTTGAATGTATTTTTGTCCGCGTAATACTGCGGCACAACAAAGCACCTTAGTCCAAAGAGCTGTAGGGAATTATGATTTTCTTCTTGGTAAATATAGTGGGTAACCACACAATTCCAAACAATGGGAAGTCAGATTTAAATGGTAACTGCTAAAAATTATTAAACACCAATACTGTTGTAGCAAAATAGGAAGAAAGTCATAGACATCTATGTGGGTTTTTCAGTATTATGCATGTTTGTGAATGACTAGTGGGTCACATTGACCTGTTCTCCAAGTTTCTCAGTTTTTATTGGTAGACTCAAATACAGGCTTCCTAGACACTGCTTTCTTGGTGTTAAAGCTGGTGAAATGACAGTCAACTGCTCAGCATCAACCTAAGACAAAGGAAATGTAACACAAAGAACTGACATAATCTCTCCCTCTATCTCCAAGCCTGTATTTCAAATAGTTCCGAGGTTTATGAACACATCTTTGGGGGGGAAAAAAAAAACAGGGAAGGAATATACATAAATCAGAGACATTGCTGACTGACTGCTCTATAGAGCAGCACTCAGCTGTATCTAAACTGTGAATATTTTATTTATATTATACAAATAATTAACCTCCTGCAGCGGAAGCAGTTAAGTGCTGTACAACATCCTATTAAGCTTCTCAAAAACTAAAAAGTCCTCGTCAGATGATACACCATTTTATTTCAGACTCTGAGAATGAAAAAGAGGGTAATTAAAGAAAAGAAAGCCCTGACGGAGGGGAAAATTTGTGTGCAAGTTCACGTTCCATGCTTTGAGAAGAAAAAGTTATGATCTTGAAAATGCTGAAACATCAGCATACTGCAATGTATTGAAAAAACACTCACTTTTATCGTATTATAAATGAATTTTTATTAAAATAAGAGATGGTTGAAGCAGGTGCCACTATAATTTATGGAGACTGTGAACTGGAAAGGAAGGGAAAGGTAAAGGGAGGTCATTTCATGGAAAGATGGAATAAATGAATAAATAAAAAAAAATAAAAAATAAAAAAGCAAAGCCACAAAATCCAAGCCAGTATCACAGATTTAGCTGTAACCTCAAAAAGAGCCTGGAGAAATGTGCTGCTGCTGCCATCCTGACATTGCAGCAAACTCCCCCAAAGCACCCGGACAGAGAGTTCTCTGCTCATTAAAGCCTCATTTCAATAAGAACATTAATTTTCACATTTAAACATAGCAGGCAGGCAGTAGCTAGTGAAGTGTAACGTTTGAGACGATGCTTGTTTTATTTCAGGATGTTGACACCATAACTACGGTCTCTAGGGACACAGCATTGAAAACTCAAAGCCCATCACTGTCAACTTGTGAGCAAAAATATGTAATTTTTAAGAAGGTACCTACCATGCTTATATAGAGGTGGGCAAATGTTTTATCTAGCACAGGAGAAAGACCTATGTATGTCAGAAAGCCTATCCTGGCTGTATTATACTACTGTGTCCTCCTGAAGCTTAACACTAACACTAGGAAGCATTTCACATTTCACAGAAAATCCTCCAGAACAGCTTTACCAAGAGGATTTACTATTTCTTCAACTTCGGCCTATTTTTTTCTTCCCCAACATACTTTAGCAACTTTACAAGAGGATGTCAGGTTAAAAGGGGATTAAAACTGCACATAGATTTGATTCCACTTTAAAACGACAGCTTTTTCTTTATTAAAGAAGTAAACCAGCCATTTCTCTACAGTCATTTTCTTTATCGCAGCTTGTAATTCTGAATATAAATTGGCTTTAAGAGATCTCTCCCCATGCCATGTGGATGCACCAGCTCAAGCCCTGCAGACATTTTGATTTAATTACATACAGAGCTGGTGGATTACTCAGCCATTGTGCCATCTGTGAGGGCTGAACTAGTGATTTCCCCATCCTCACAAGGACAGGCTTAATTAGACGTGAGGCATCAGTTATTGCAACCTCCAGGAAAGGAGCAACTGTGGCAGGCGAACAGCAGTTTCACCAGGGCTTGTTGGCTGGAGAGAATATCACTTCCCTTCTCCTTTAACCTTCAGGTTTGGTAGGTCACCTGTGTTAATAGTGTAGCAAAACCACCTGATGCTGTTAAGCAAATGAAAGCTCTTTTTTTCCCTTTCATTTAGCAGAGCTTTGCTGCAGACCTCTTGTTTAAAGTTCACAGTTGATCCAAAATGCTCCAAGACACATACACCCAGCTTCTACAGCGTTGTGATGGAACAATCCCACGTGAGGATTAAATGCTTAGATGATCCTCTTTTTTTTTTAGCAAGAGGCTAAAATATCTAAATGTCTTCTAACTGAACAGTTAAACCAAAAGTATCAGGGAAAAAGCTACAGTGTCACACTTTGTGTAGAAGAGATATGAACAGACTTAGGAGTTCAGCCACTGGAATTTGGTATCATTTGGTGTCAGTTGGTATTCTTCTCCACCAAAGCAACAATTCTCAAACTCATCCATCTGGGCCACAGCATGTGAGAGTGGTTTTCCCAGAAGGGGAATGAAAATGAGAAAATCAATAACCAAGGCATGAATTTTCTTAATCCTGCACGCAAAGGAACTCTGCAGACCCTTATTACTGTTTTCATTCAGGGACTAACAAACCTCCCTCAACTCCTCTGAAATACGCACGTACCTGAACTGTATGAAATTATACTTGATATTTTTCACTGGCCATTTGTTGGTTTAGCTCAATATCTGTAGACATCTCTTGAAAAAACCTCCATGTCAAAAGAAATACTACAGCTTAAAAGGCAGCAGAAGCTAAACACACCCAGATCTGGTTTTATACAGCACTCACAGCTGAGTACTGGCTTGGTCAGGCAATTGGTACCTCGAATTCTACCGCTGCTACCAAACCCATTTCATTTTGCCACTGTACCTCCATAGTATGCGTTTTTCCTGATGAGGTCTGTCCATAAGCAAAGATTGTGCCATTGTAGCCTTCCAGAACATCTGCAAGAAGAAGAAAAACAATTAAAACTCATATTGACATCTTAAAGCTGGATCATCAGCATTTTAAGTCATCTACAATGTTGAAGCTCAATTAGAAAATAGTTTGTGCAATAAAGAATGAGATAAATATGACATGACTAGCTGCCTTCAGGGCAAAAAAAGGAAATAAATTAAGAATAAAATCTAAATTAGAGAATTTTGGAATCCTCTAATCTTCAGAATTCTCTAAGGGAAAAATCTCTGGACATTAGATATTATCCAATATACCTGTGTAACACAGGAAGGAGAAAACTTAATTACCTGCAATTTAAACCACCACGCAACTAGAGAAAATTAAAGTCTCATCCTGTATTTCTACTACTACTACACCCTCAACAGTTCACAGCCTCCACAATTTCCAAGCTTGGCTGCAGAGCAGGAGAGCAAAGAAAGAAGCAAGTCAGACAAACAGGAATTTGCTTTCTTGAAAATATGCTTTTCAGCTTCCCCAATATTTGTTATGTTTCTCACCCTCTATAGCAATACCAATAGAAGGTACCAGGAGAAAAAAGTGTATGTGTGTGCCTGTGTATTTATAGCAAATATACACACGTGACTATACTGGAGATTACTACATATAAAGTCATATATCTTGCATTTACATAGACACATATAATCTCATTTGGATCCCCATACATATGTATGCAGATGGTCAAGATCAGAAGGATGATTAAATATGTTAGAAAAATATAAAAAGAATGAAGAAGGAAGAAACAGGAAACAAGTTCAGAGAAAAAGCACAGAAAGGTGATTTCAAAGAAAAGAAATGGGTAACAAGAAAGGTTGGAAAGAGCTCTGTGGAGAAGGACCTGGGACTTCTAGTGGGCAACAAGTTCACCATGAGCCAGCAATGTGCTCTTGTAGCCAAGGCGGCCAACGGTCTCCTGGGGTGCATAGAGAAGAGTGTGGGCAGCAGGTGAAGGGAGGTTCTCCTCACCCTCTACTCTGCCCTAGTGAGGCCATCTCCAGAGTATTGTGTCCAGTGCT
>JANIJG010002801.1:0-35814 GCA_024611175.1 Megaceryle torquata | reverse complement strand
AGAAAAATAAAAATAATAATAATAATAATTTTTTAAAAATCACTCAGTATCTGTACACCCACTTTGGCAGGGAAACATGAACAAATTACTTAGTTTTCCATAAACAAACAAACAAAAAACCAAACTGAAAACAAACAAAACAAAACACCCACACCTTCTTTAAAACATTCTTTGACAAGGTATCAAGACAAAACTACTGAAAGACAGACAAACATTTTAAAACAAAGCTGTACAGAAAAGCATCATGCATCTTCCATTCATTATTATAGCAAAGCCAGAATTTCAGTATCACAACTAAACTACACTTCAATTATTTAAATGGTATTACTTTTAAGTGGTGATTTAAGTGTATTTTTAAAGCAAAAAATCTACTGTAAATATTCTTATGTTTCAAGCTCTGATTTGTCTTCTAACAACAAAGACAAAATCCCATTGAGAGGCTGCAGAATTTTGTATGGGATGTAAGCCTGCTACTTACCCTGTCTGATCAGGAATCAACTTAAAAATCCTTCATCACATACCTGTATACTTTCCTCAGTAGCAAGAACTTCTGCAACTGGTACTGACTGAATAAACTGCATGAAGCCTGTGAAACAAAAGAGCCAAAGAAGAAAATCTCCAATGCACAGAACTTTCGAGCTACTCTATAATGCATGTTATTAAGAGACAACACCAATACACACTTTCATTCAACTGACTCTCATTGGCAAAAATACATGTTTTGTCCCAATTTTCTGCCTTCAGTAGTTTTAAAACAATTTGCCATTAATACCAAATCAGTTTGCCAAAGGTCTGTTGTTCCAGGTTTTCATGACAAGAGAAAGTAAATCAAGGGCTTCCTAAATTTTTATCCAGAATGGATATAAAAGCATAGCCAAGTCTGATTTTATCTTTTTTCCCCTCTGATTCTCGTGAAGATCTATAAAGAGGAGTGTTAAAAGTTATCTGTCTGAGAACACACAGCAAGCTAGCAGCAAAGATAAGGCTACTGATTATCACATACTCCAAAATCCAGACTAGTCTTCTTTCAGGAAGATATTTAAGTCACCTACAGAATTGTCACTCAGGTTGTTTACTTCCATGACTTACACTGCAACAAGACCTTCTTACACACTTGAGCTCCTTTTCAGATGCTGTACAAAGCAAAACATCTTTAATGAAAATAGTGTGTCACCACACAGCCTATGAACAGAGGGAGAAATTCCTCCCAAAACTGTAATTCTAGGAAATAAATCATACCATGTTTTGTACTAGTTGCCAGCACTTTATAGGGTGTCAGCTTCAAATCCAGATTCTCTTTTCTTAACAGCTGGAAAACAACACCACACAAAAGCAAAGATGAATGCAACATAGAGGTAGATTTAATTTCTAAAAGGAATGTGCACAGGACACTGATCTCCACTGTTCCTCACTGAAATTTGTAAGGAGTGAAAGCACATTAGTTTTTTTTTTTTTTAATTGTAAGTCTACACAGGATCATTGTGAGTCTGTGAAGAAAAGAAAAATGTCACCTAAGATCTGAGAAGCTTGGAATGTATTAGCAACAGAAAAGCTGTTAATACAGCTTAAGTCTTACTCTCAACAATGAAAATCAAGAACATATAATAACAAGGTGCTGTACTAATAATACCTTATCCATAAGTGAAATAATCTGAAGAATAAGTTGATCTTGACGTAAATCATCACCATGCTTAAAAATTACAGGATATTTGCCTCCATCTTCTGTCTTGAAGAATAACTGAGCAGGCATTAAGGCACTCTAGAAATAAAGGAAACTTACTTTACTAAGCTAGTTCACAGCAATGTTCTTATTAGCAACATGTTGCTACAGTGGAGTCATTAAGATAGAAATCTTTCGTTTACCGCACTGCACATCTGAAGTGAATTAAGCAAGAGTTAGGTCATAGGAAATATTAAATTCAGTTATTAAAAAATGTTTAGAATAGTCCCATTTGAATACCATCAGTATGGCAGTGAGTACCAGAACACTTTTCATTTTCATCAAGTTTGGTAGAAAAGAAGCTATTCCAAAGCTTCTAAAAGCAGTTACTCACCATCTAGGACTAAACAGCGCATACCATTCCCAGTTACCAGGAGTGTGATCCAAGCATTTTTATTTTGTTTTATTTTTAATGGCATCAGGCTTTCGTTCTTTTTTTTTTTTTTTTGGCAAGGAGTGTGGAGAATACATTCCCCTTCACCATCACCCCCCAGCAGCAGAAAGTATTCAAGTTTTGTTTCTATGCATGTAATTCCAATCAACACAGAACCATTATGCAAAAGGTCACAACAAAACAAGTTTAAAGTGACCAGATCAAAAAGGCACACGATTATAAGATAAAGATCAAAGAAATGCTAGGGGCAAGACATCTTAATTGCTTCCTTAATCTATTTAGTAAAAGCAAAAATGCCTTTTTACGTTGTTGTTTGATAAAGACAATTTAATTGTTTGCAATTTCTCTGCATAAAATTGGTTGATGAAATAGGTTGGTTGCCTAGATGAATGATTTCATCTATTGTAACTAAGTTGCTTCCCTCAAAACCAAATTAACAAAAAAATAACCACGGATACAGAGTTTAATATTTGAACAGTTATACTATATTTTCACATGCAATGAATGCTTCAAAATTATTAAGTTCCATAAATAAAGGAAAAAATGACTCTTTAAATAGTCCTACAACAGCTGCCATGTGACGTCCAGAAGCACCAAAAATTAGACTTTCTTCCCTCTTTGGGTCTGTGTGGTTTTTATTCCATAGTACAGAAGGAGAGATTAAATGGAAATCTGTAACCTTTCAGCATCAGGAGAATGGAAACCATGTCTGATTTCGAAACAATTCTCATATGTGAGATGTGCTAAATTTTCTACAGTGCTACAGATGACCCATATGTGTAAGACTATCTGACTTGAGTTTGTCTCAAATCAATTTAAAATATGACTCTTGACAGGAAAAATTTAGCTGCTGTTCCAGTAGTCTAATTTAAGTCAATATTCTTCCCCTAACCCTTAAATCATATCCACGTTAAAAGCTGACTTGTTTGCAAAACCTTGTTTTCATTGAAAGATCTTTCCAATGCAACCTGAGGTGCAAGAATAGGCAACTAAAAAGAGATCAACTGGTATCTAAAAAGCAAGCCAAAGCTGAGAAACCAGGAGACAGTATGGTAAAAAAACTACACCAAAACGTTTATCTCTGGTTTTCAACAAGCAGCCCGTCAAAATTTTAATCTACGGAGCATAATAAATTTATGACCTAGTAGAGAGGATGAAGCAACAACAGTTGTCCCAGCAGCATGTGCATTTTAACTGGCAGAGAATGCCTCATGGACACAGGCCTGTCTTGTAAAGCACATTTGTGGTCATCTTAAAATTAGATAACAGTCACCTGTGAAGTGAAAGTAAATTTACAGAGGTCTTAGATCACTGGACACAGATAATAACTTACATTCCAAGCAATAACTTACTTTCCAAGTAGTATAGGAAGCAAAATAACCCCAGCCCTTTCATCAATATATTGACTGTTTATTACCTAGATGGAAGGATGGCCATATGATCACAAGCAACTGTTAACAGATTGGTTTAAGTACTTACCAACCATAGGGATATTGGATCTAACTGTCAGCACGCTGTAACTGTATGAAATGGACCATCTTATTGCTTTCCCATCTCTAGCAATTTTTCAGTTTTGTTTAGCAATCAAATAGATGTGCATCTTGACTTGATTTGTATGATTTTAGACAAAATGGTACTCCCATTAAGACAGTCTAACTAGAGAATTTCTGAACTGGGAAGAATGGCTTGAGTTTGGAGACTTCATATAATTGATAAACTGCATCACCCTCATAGAAGCTGCTTTAAAGTTTGAATATTAACTTGAAATCAAGTTTCACTAGGAAAATAAGGAGCTATTTAACCACTTTAAGAGCACTTTTTGGTTACATTTTGCCTTGACTGTGTCAGCCCCTTTAAATCTTTCAACTGATGTTTCTAAGATTAGTGCTCACAAGATTTGTTTGTATTTCAGCTATTCAGAAGATATCATTTACCTTGAAGAGTGTGGCTTTTTCAGGGATTATTCCTTTTATTTTCACCTGAGGTTCCAGAGGAAGTGGAATAAGTTCCATATCTGCTAAATTCATCTTTTCGTTATCTGCTAATAGTGCCTGAAGCCTCTCATTCTAAAAGTATAAAAACTTGGTTAAAAAAAAAAACCACCACCAAAAAACACACATAACAAACCATAAAACAAATACTAGGTATGTATGAACAGTTAAAAAGTCTTTAAAGGATGTAGTGTTAATACTCTTATTTTCTTTTTATTCTTCCAATCAATCAAGGTTTCACTCAAAATCTAGTGAAATAATCTCTACTTACAGTAATCTGAGTAAGGAAGCAGATACTCCATCTAGTCTGAGTATAGTCAAGCAATTTTATAAGTGACAGACAGAATGGTCTTACAAAAATTTATTTCTAAATTGCCTGCACAAGTAACAGGATGATTTGTTTTCTGTAACAGTATCAAATATTAGTTCTGTTTCAGAAACTTGATTAAAGTCTTCAGCTCTTAACCTTTAAATTCTGAACTCAAGGAGATCCCCTACCACCAATGAACCAAACTGCCAACATCTTACATAGATCTGATTTCAGGGCTTGCTCTACATTCCTGCATCTGAAGTTACCAGAAACAAAATACTAGCCAATTTTTGAATACTTTACACTAGGTGTCCTGCATAATAAAGGTGAAATACATAAAAGTCTCTAGTCTTTTCCCCTGCTGAATATAACAGGCATGGACACACAGCAAGTTATCTTACTCCTGTTAGGAATACTTCTAGTGGTTAATTGCTGCTACCTAGATTTTAATCCAAAAATCACAGCCGTGTGTTTTATTTTTACAGAAACATCCTGGCAATTATAAAAGAACACAGGACAGAATGCTACCAATGCATTGCACAAGCAGGAAATACATTCTTATGACTTAAAAAACCCTTTGCCCCTAAGTGATTATGCTTTTATTACTGACACATAGAACATTCACAAAATTTCATTAAAAAGATACAATGCTGAAGTGTTTTAATTTTGTTGCACAAATATATCCCATAGATTTAAAGAAAGAAGGTGACAAACATCATTACACTGAAAAATCCATGTTTAAAAATACTGAGGAGAAGAAAATACGTGAATAGAAATCCCTTTGGCATTCCTGCTTCCTCCCCATACCCATCTGTAAAGTTCACTTAAAATATTTTAACTAAGAAGGACAAAGCTTCTTAAAATGCACCTATGACAGAAATACTTTGCATCATGATGCAACAGAAGGCAAAGTTCTGCTAAAATACCTCATAATAAAAGTTTTGTTGCTCTTGGAAAAAATGGAACCTTGCTCCTTGTCAAATTTCATTATCTATCCTGGCATAATTCTCACACCCCTCCCCCACAACTTGTGCAACACTGTACCATCACCTCCTCAATTATTCTCATATCTTCCTTTAGTCAAAAATGTCCCAAGATTTTTCTCAAGGGTTTTTTCTGTTTTTCATCTACAAACTTTCAGAACACTTTGGAATCTGGAGCCATCTAAACCTCCTTGAAGTTTGTTTAAAGTTAGCTGAAACTACGCAGACAAGATAGACATCTGTTATAAATCTCAGGCTAAGAATTTTTAGTGAAAAGCTAACATTCCTATTGTCAAATTCTAACCAGAGATAAGTTTTCCAATCCTTTAGTTACCTTTTTCTTACGATTCCCACTTTCACGCTGCACTGCTTTCATTACATGAACCAGACGATCTACAAATGTCTGCTGGGCTGCCAACAATGAACGCATAACTCTGACAGACTTATCGCCCTAAATGAATTAAAAGAAACAAAATTAGTTCTTTGTACTGTAATTATTTTATCTAGAAATTATTCCTTTCTTCTTAGACCTTTGGGGCTTTTAAGATATAAGTGAATAATGATCAATTTCCTGTCAATTCAGAAGGCACATTCTGTAAAACACAATCAGAATCAATGTAGCTGTCAATCAATTATCTGACCTACCACTGCACTTCAATTTGCTTCGTTTCAGTGTTGAATACTCATGCATGACAAACCTATTCATAGACAAAATAAATTAGTATGGATAAGCACATGGAATATTCTTATGAAGGATGAAAGTTAGATTTGAGCAACATTTCTAAAAGCAGAATTAATTTGAAGTGTGAGACACACAAAAATCAGGAAAGATTGCACGTCTACTATAAATTATAGCTTGCAATTCACGAAAGTTTTGGTTCTGCTATTTATTTTTTTCTTCCCCGCTGCTCCAGCACCCTCTGCTGCTGATACACAGAATAACACTGCCTGTGAATTCAAAACATAAAAGTCTCTTGTCCTTGCAATGCAAATTGAGACAAGTGCTTCAAATAAAGAAAAAGAAAATAAAATAGACCCATGACACAAGACAGAGGATTTTAGGTCCAGCATGCTACTAACAGAAACAAGCGATAGAAGAGGAAAGAGTTCTCAATAACTGTTCTTTGGTTTACCACAAACTCAAAATTAAAGCAAAAGTGGAAACTTTTAAAAATTTCAATAAATATGACAAAAATATCTTTTGTCCTCCTAGACACGTGTACCTTCCTGAAGAATGACTATCCCAAACCACTATGCATTTCTATGACAGAAGCATTACCTTCAGCAAAGCCTGACTGAATCTTCTCATCACATTTAAGTACATTTCATGAGTCTTTGGGTCCCTCTGCTGAGTGTCTTGGTCTTCACACTCCACTATTACATACCTGCAGCATAAAAACAACCCAAGTTATGCTGTACTCTGGTGCTACACAATTTGAATGAAATACAGTATCCCTGCATTATAGGCCTAGAACTGAAAATAAAGTCAATCTTTCAATGAGATCTCTACATCAGCCAACAGGTGAACTCTTCAAAATTGCAGTTCCCACCTGGATCAGGAGAACCTATCAGTTTCTGAGATCTTTCACTTACAGCAGCATCATTCAAACAGGACAAGTCAGAAGTCCAAATCACATGAATATTCCAACCAAGGACAACACATGGAAGGAGCAGGCAAGCCACTGTGCTACCACTCTCTATATAATGTAGTGGCTGCAACTTGCTATTCATGTATACCTGAATAGACAAGAAGAATCCCACCCTACCTGTTCCACATTTTACCACTAGCAATGGTAGAAGAGACAGTATTGCTCCTGAAGCAGCTCTGCAAAATCTATATTCAAAAATAGGTCTTCATTTCTAAAATTGGGACTCAGGTACAAGATTTAAACAGTACAATTTGGGACAGTGATACTGAAAATTTATTTTGATATGTAAAGCACCTGTTTGGAATGCTGTTGTGATTATTTCTATTCATAGCACTGGCAAGCAAAAAGTAGCCTTGCACAGAAGATAATCTTTCTGTTGATTTACCTATCTCCTAGTACTACCCAGTAAAAGCAATACAACCCCACTATTAAAGAAAGGAAGAAACAAACAAGTCAGTCTATTTTCAAACACTTCATGTGGATTGAAGTAACTCTACATACTCAAACAACACTTGGATGTCACATTGACAGCTAGAATTAAACTCTTCCTTACACATTTGTGCAGAATCTCTTTGCACCTGAATGATTATGGGACAAGATTAAATGTCTCGTTTGCTGACCAGATTTAATTAGTCTTATTTATAAATACACAAAATACAGAATCAAAGAATGGTTTGAGCTGGAAGGCAACTTAAATATCATCTAGTTCCAACCCCCTGTCATAAGCAGGTTGCTCAAGGACCCATCCAACCTGGCCTCAAACACTTCCAGGGAAGGGGCACCCACTTCTCTGGGCAACCTGTTCCAGTGTCTCATCACCCTCACAGTAAAGATTTTTTTTTTTTTTCCTTTCTAAATCTACTGTCTTTCAGTTTGAAACCATTATCCCTCATCCTCCACCCCCTGATAAAAGATTCCATCTCTTGTGCAGGCCTTCTAACTACTCGAAGGCCACAATAAGGTCTCCCCCGTGCCTTCTCCAGGCTAAACAACCCCAACTCTCTCTGCCTGTACTCATAGGGAAGATGGTACTATATACAACAAAATAAGGCATATATAACTTTCTCCATTAGTATTATCTCAATTCCATAAATATTATGTCAAAATCTGTAACTTAAGATTACTTCTAGAACTTTGCTAATATATTGTTTTACACAATTCCCTCGCTAAAATGACAAAATTACATCACAGTAATGTCAGTATACAATAAGTCCATGTATTTCATATTCTGTGCAGTAAAACTTCAAACACAAAGTAATGAATTGAAACTTGCCATTTTCATAATCATTAATTAAGAAGCCTTAGACAGTTTCTCAAAGCTATTTTGAAATAAGGAGTAAGAGTAATGCTTATACTTGGATAGATGTCTCATATGT
Source organism: Megaceryle torquata (assembly GCA_024611175.1). Classification (NCBI taxonomy): domain Eukaryota; kingdom Metazoa; phylum Chordata; class Aves; order Coraciiformes; family Cerylidae; genus Megaceryle; species Megaceryle torquata. Next base: position 27,391 of record JANIJG010002801.1, on the reverse strand, counting down.
CCTAAGAAGAGACAGAAAAAAGCAGTAGCACTGACTTCACTAGCCCCTGTTAAAGGATAGGATAGTTTTACAATGACAAGTGACAGAGCAGGTGGTTTTATTTTCAAGGGTTATTGTACTTTTTCCATTGATTATTTTAGGTGCGTGCTGTGTCTGGACAGTTGAAACAAGCAATTGATCAGCAGCCAAGAGGATTTATGGCTATTCAGTTTGAACAGTGGCTGCAGCATTTGTATTTTGTCACTGAGAAATTGAGATGTCTGGAAATAAAACAAAGAACAAAATGACTGAGGTTTTGGGTTGGTAGTTGGGTTTTTTTTCCAATCATAAGACAAAAACTTCTGAGTTCTGGATGTTTGAACTTTCTGTGGACTGACAGTCTGAGATGTTTCTGAAATTCAAGTGCACAGTTTCTACCAATGTGATAGCAATAAGCTAACCTACTAACACTTATCTTAATGAAGAATATTTGATCAGGTCAAGCATATGGCTTCCACTCGCATCAATTCAACCTGAAATTATTTTAATTATTTAAATTTAATAGCAATTTTTGCTGAAGCTAAACATTATCTTTCACCACTGCAATAAAGTATGTACACTAAGAAACTAGTTAAGTCATGCACTTAATTATCTTAAATTCAAGCTACTGAAAAAGCAATGAAGGAATAAAAATACATTTACAAATGGAATCACTCTCGGGATAGGCTAGGATTCTTTTAATAATTTTATAAGAACAGTTTGGTTCATGACTTATCTGTGGTTATTTAAGGTCTAGGTTATTTATGGTCTAGGAGTGAACTTGCAGAGTAGGGTGAATGGTTGGACACGGGGATCCCATTTTCCAACCTAGATGATTCTGTGATTAATATTCATAGCACATTTAACTTACAGTCATGTGTATTAGCATTTTTAATTATCAGATGCATCTACAAAGGATACAAGTGAGAATTTTTTCACTTAAGTTTAGCTATGTAAAAGGCACCTAAGCTCTTTATTTTAAAATACATGGGTATACATAAGTAAATATGTGTTGTGTGCAAGCATATATGTGTTAATGAATATACTAACACACTTTCACAGAGTACACCTCTATTCTTCTCAGCTTTCTTCAAATGAGATAATTCCTATCTGCAAATGGTTGCTTGAAAAGCATGCAGATGACTAGTTGAGGCAAGTAATTTAGTTCTTAAACCACTAAGGTGAGACAAGATCCTTAGCTAAGTAACCTTGCCTTTCCACTATGTAGATGAACCACTCACAACTACAGTTATCCCTTAAGAAAACTCAAATCTGCAATGACATTTTGTGCTCATAACATAACCAAAAATATAATCTAAAAAAAAAAATTACACTAGCAGAAAAAAAAATGAGTGTTTTATGAACCTTCATAAAGTACACTCTTAATTAACACTGAAGTGCCAAAGTTCCAGTACTCCAGCCAACACTGTCAGAAACTATAAACACAAACCAAACTGAAAAGCAGAGCAGATAATGAAGTTTATTTCCTCTCCACCATCAAACAATCTGAATGACAAACAATCTGAATGACAACTTATAAACTATTGTTGGGTTGGGCTGTTTGTTTTTTTTTTAAACACTGTACTGAATGCCCTACAAATCATCTACCTTTGTCTAAGAGCAAAGCATATTTATGCATTTAGAAATCAGTGACCTCCTGTTACCAATTTTCTGTTCAAATGCATATTGTTCTACATCTACTACTACATCTTGACAGAAAATTAGATATTCAAGTTCTCAGGACAGGTCATCTTTTGCTGTGCATTCTTCTGTGCATTAAAGCTTTGATTTTAATTAGATGTTGTTACAGCATGAATAAATAGTTTGTAACATACCAGTACAAGTAGTTTGCCAATGTGGAATTTTTGCATGCTCGTGATATCAAGAAAGTGCAAAGATCTTGCTGGAAGGGAATTAAGAAAAGCAAAATTAATTTATAAAGAAGTATAAGCATTTGACAGAGATATGACATTAAGATAAAACCTCAAATAACTGACAGATTCCCTTCTAAAATCTAAATCCAAACCAACCTAATATTTAAATCATATTATTTTTAGTATTACTCCAAATCCAGCAACAACAGTATAATTAAGAAAAGGTCTCCTACTACAGTAATACATCTATCAACATTTCTAAAGCACATGATGTTCTCCGACAGTAAACCTTTAATGTAAAGTTTCTATGTACAATATATTACATTTTCCTCCTATGCAATTATCCTTTGCTGTATGATTCAAAACTGAAAACGATCTGTTATCCTGTTTTGCATCCAGAGGACCTAAAACTACTTAAGATGTTCTACATTTTGACATTAAGAAAAAATCTGCAGAGGATACACAGCATTTAGCTGATTTTTCAGGTTTAATATTCTATTAATAAGAAATTTGTCTATCTTTACCTATACACTCAAATTGAGGCTTATTTTCTTTGCAGTACTGAGACTCAACAAGGAAGATGTGCAACAGGGAATGCATCTTTAATTCAGAGACCAAATAACTGCACATCAGATAAAATTCAGATTCCCTCAACCTGTCTTTTCCTCCCTCTAGTCCCATTCTTAATACTCTACTACTTGTGGTATAGACTATAATCCTTGGTAGATGTAAATCAACGCAGTATTTCACTTCAGTTCAAAAAAGATGACACCCATGCCAAAGAATATGACTACAGGAAGAACAGACTGTAGAGAATAAAACATTTGGGTAGCTGTTTTACATTAAAACACCTGCTTTAAAACACCTCAAACACAATTGTTCCTATCAAATCAGCATGTGATAACCTTTGCAGTAATTTTCTCCTTTAAAGGAGAGTACTTTTATGAAGAATTCAATGCCCAGTCCCCCAGTTTTGGACAGTGTGACTGTGTACATAAATAGATGGCCTGTAAAATATCAGTTAAGGTTATTAATATTTAGTTTACATTTACATTACTTGAGCACTTTAAATATTCAAGATACATTAGAAAGATTCAAACATTCACAACCAAGTACTAAAAGCAATACCAGGTCCCTAAAAAGTATCAAGAATACAAGGTACAGCATTTGACTTACATCAAGATTTTCATTCTCTGAAAGCTCCTTTGTCTTAGAAGTCAGAGGTGGTGAAGAAACAGGTGGATTAGGACTCATGATCTGGGAACTACATAAAGGAAACCATGTAATTGGCACAATTCAAAGTTCTTGCTGGGGGGGTGGGGTGGGCAGGTGCATGGAAATACCAATATATTTCACTTCCACAGCATAATGAAGTCAAACTAGAAGAGAAATATCTTTGTAGACAGTATCTCATGCCTGTTTCAGAACAAGCTGCATGAACAGCAACTTTTGACAGCTGCAGTTCCCAAAACCGCCAAAAAAACCTGTGCCTGGATAGCTACTATAGTTTATGGTTGTGAAGGACATTCACCCACATCAAACTTTGCATTTTGATTCATCTTCCATAAAAACTAAGCAGACATAGATTGGAATTTAGCAAATCTGCATATTCAGGATAAGCTTTATATTAAATATTCTTAAGATGAAATTGCTAATAAACAGCACCTGCAAACACTCATCTATGGAATGCAATTGCACATAACTGAGTAGACAAACCCAGTGCTTGCAAGGCAAAATTATCAGACAGTAAAGTCACCTGAAAGGAAATAACCAAACAGCTCTACTAAAGTCTAAGTGTCATTGTGGCCTCAAAATACACCATACATCCCAGGACACCCACTCTACAGCTTAGCAGCACAATCAATGAAAAGCAGCATACTCGTAATATAAAAAGTATAATCTAGAGATACAAGTTATTACACATTGAGGCTTAAGACTAAAAATCCTGGAAATCTGAATCAAATATTCGCAAGAGACTACAGTTAAACTTTGTACCTTGCTTAATACTGTATTAATTAGATATTTAAGCTTTTCTTTTGAATTCCTCCAAGAATAAAAAGTGTGCTCCCCCAGCTCCTCCACATTAACATGACTCTCCCTACACCCTCTTTTTCAGGAGCAGAAGAAATTTTTTTCCATTTCAGACTGATACAGATTTTTAGATCCACACTCTGATGAAGGTGCAGCCTCACAACGTTACTGAGGACATCTTAAATTCTGCAAGGACAGAAGGAAGCAATGCCACTGTTTCTCCTGATCTCCAGAAGTTGCATTCCTTTCATGAAGTAAGGTCAAAGGCCTCAAGATTAAGAATGCTTGCTTTGTATACTATTTGTAGGTAGAACATACAAAAAAAAGCTCAGGGCCTATTTTTTTTATGTCACCACTTCAGGTTATAAAATAGGATGTTGATTATGCAATGGTCCCTTAAAAGCCAAAAGAAATGAGCACTTACAGTGTTACACATTTCTACTTTCTACTGGAAATCTAAGATTCTTACCTGTCTATTTCTGCACCATTAGTTCCAGATGTTGTCATGCTTTCTGACATTGAACCTTGACTGTCCCTCTTGCTAGGCTCCAGTCCATTCTTTATATCATCAAAGTTTTCATATTTCAATGCCTGGACTAACTGTAGCAGGTACATCAGCAAATCCTCAGCAAGAAAAAAAAAAAGGGGGAAAATTATTTCAGGGGCTTAGCCAAAGCTAACTAGACTCCAGAAGTTTCAAAATTTTAGTTTAGAGAAAAACTTAGAATTTAGTGACCTATAAAGAAATGGAAACTGGGGTCTCCCTAGTAAGCAATACACAATAGAAAAACTGATCTAGGATGGAGTTTTATTCCCAACAGATACTGAATTATCACACTAGTAATTTTTTGTTACTTAAAGGTAGTAAGTGTTAATTAATTAAATATTAAGTGCAATTGCTACTTCAAAGTTCTGTTTACTTAAGCTGCCCTACTTGCTTCCAGCATACACAGAAACGCTCCAGTTTGTGGGTTCCAAGAATAGTCAAGCAACACATCTTGACCATGTTAGCAATGCAGATACTCTCCAATTTTATGCACTTTTTTTTTTAATCCCTTCTGTAGCCAGGGATCAAAAAAACATTACATATCTAATCTATTTTAGAAAATGTGTATTATGAATTTGTTCTCTCCTATTTAATTTGCTCTGATTAGTTGCCTTTGAATGTTTTGTAAAAGGTACATTTTAAAATCAAAGCAGTATGACCTTGGCTATAGAGGTAGGCTTGCAAACATTTGGTATATTCATGCTCCTTCTTTTAATCTCTATTGATTGCCAAGGATTCAAGAGTTATGGTAATACATTCAAAGTATCTTTTTTTTTTTTTTTTTTTACTGTCAAAAAAAAATTAACAGATTAGCAAGTATGAAGAGGGCTCTACTCAGAAATCACACCTCATGATATTCTAATCAGTATACAATTAGAAATACTTTATTTCCACAGATGCTTTTCTACTTACTTTCTTTATACTACTTCAGTTTACCAGGTGGATTTGTTGCAAATCTTTTAGCAGGCTATTTAAGTCCAAGCACTTCTATGCAGATTAATATTCAAATTTATCACTGGTTTCTGGGGAGAAGACATGGTTCTTTCACCTTGTTTGACAAACCAGCTATCACTGGCTGTTCACACTAAGATAATTATCAATGAGTGCCACTTAATAATGTGAAGATGTTGCTCCGTAAAGAGCTCATAGTAAACAGCATCACAGTGAATTTCATTGTATTTTTAGTTTTCCATCCCTGTTATTTTTCAAGGCACTGAAATGCCTTAGAAAGTAGGAAACTTTTCAAGTACTCAGTGAGACTACAAGTTGACTTTCACATGTATCACAGACCACTGAATACCTCATCATCAGCCTGCTGAAGCCTAGCAACGGCATAGCGCCGAACTGTTGGGTTGGTGAAGTGAGATGACAGAAGTTCTAGAGAATCTTCCACATCCATAGGCTTCCACTTGCCAAGTAGCTCCAGTGCTTGCTTTGCCTCCTGTGGTAGGTCCCAGTTGACACATTTTAAGAATTTTGTCAAGGCCTAAACAGAAGGAGATTGAACAAGTCATCACTGAAAAGCCATGCTAAACAAATTATTTATCAAATTTTTCACAGTAAGGTAGGACTAGATTAAGACTATTATTTCCATAGCACAGTCCTGGGGAATCTTACTGATCTAAGTGACGATAAGATATAGCATTGTTTTAATATCTCCCAAAAAATGGCAGCTGAGTTATCTCCTAAGTAGAATAAAGTCAATGGATACCGTGCTAACACAATTACCACTACATGAAAAAAATGTCCACTACTGGGAGATTATTTAACTATTTAATTTACCTTGGGCTTTTGGTGTGCTGCTACTTATTCTGGAAATGATAACCCTTGTCTAAAAGGGATAAAGAAACTCCTCTTCAGTTATTTCTCTTCGATAAAGACAAAATTAGCAACACTGGAATTTTAAGCTGAGAGTCAGTGTTTGTAGAAAGACTGCTGTAGTAATAGCCTGTTCACATGATTTAAGAGGGAAAATTACAGTCACTAATTTTTAAATCAGTACCACCGTAGAAAAAGTTTAACCTCGATCAGCTTCAAAGACAGTGAAATGCTGTATCTTGGCAAAGACAGGACATTGCAGGGTCAGTGTCAAATGCAGCATCTCTTGCAGTAATAAGTCATCTCAAATTATTCAACTTACCTTCTCCTGATTAGTAAGGTAGTATCTGAATTTCCAAACTAGATCTTGCTCCTCGTATGTTAGCTGCTTTGTTGGTGGATAACTCACTATGATCTATTAAATACATAGTCAAGAAAGTGAGTTTAGAAACATAAACAGGCATAATCAACAAGTTAACAGACTACACTGTGACAAAGGACAACACTGACAACACAAAAACAGCAAGGAAAACAAAACAAAACAACCCCCGACATTTCCCAACAATAGAAAGTTCTTATGCTGTCATGGTGATGCTCCTAAGTTATCTGGTTGATTGAAAGGGCAGTGTAGGGATACAATTAAGGACTACCATTAACACCTACATGATGTGCACAACATGCATTTTAATGCCCCCCTCCAAATGCTGTTTTACAAAAAATACGAGGAAGTACCTTTTGCTACTCTCTTAGTTGGACCCAACTAACTAAGCACTTATAAGAAACACATGACTTTTTATAAACGGAAATGAACTGCATTTTCCTTAAATTGCCACCGTTTATTAACACCAGCCTACTTAATAATATTGAATTTAGCCATCATATTACTGACTTACATTAAGCTGATCTCGTGTAGCTGCATTAGGCTTCAGATCATGATCAGAAGGTCCACTTCTTAAACTTCGAGCAAGCTTGTGATGTTTGCTTTCTACTAAGTTTTCCTAAACGCAGAGGGTAAGTCAGCATTTATAAATAAACTCCAGAGAAAATTACTATTGAAATGAAATCATCCAGCAAAGACTCACCAGTATCTTGAATAATGCATGACAATTAAACTCACATTTGAAAATATAGTATCTTCTGTATTATTTTGTTGTTGCTTTAGAAGAAACTCCAATAATATGGGGGGTGGGGGTTGTTGGGGATTTTGAAATTTTGCTTGTTTTTTTCGTTTTTTTTTCTTTTTTTTTTTTTTTTTACTTCATACAGCTTACAAACCTTATCTTGCCTTTTGGTGAATTGATGCAAAAAGTAAGCATTTCAGTCAACACATCTGTGATTTTGACAGCACTCAAAACGTGCTAGCCACTTTATAAATGCTTTTTACGATGATGTTTGCAGTATAAAGCTTTGTATGCAAGAAAAATAACATCTCAAAAAGTTTTCCCACTGTTAATACTATGTTAGCAACAGTAGGAGCCACAATAGGAGCCACAGTGTCAACAAGATTTCAGCAGCCAAGGCAGTTTTCAGCATTGTCAGACTTGCTCTTGCAGTGTTAGATTACATGGTGCTCAAACAGTGTTGCCAGTAGAAGCCCACTTACATTAAGGTTCCCAAAGCTGCCAATACCAGTCCCACTGAATTGGCATCCACAATAATGGAAATCTTTTCTAGAACTGTACTTAGGCACTGTCTACATGAAAGACAACATACAAGAGAGTGTAGGGAGAAAATATTTTAACAGACAAAGTAACCAAGAGTTACTGTACCATCCTCTATATTTCTCTTCAGCTCCCTCTTACCTTATATTCCCACCCTCTGACCTCTTTTGCCAACAGTCCCCCCTCTTTGCTTTCCTACACCTTAGAAACAAGCACGTTACATATGGAGAGGAGGAGATGAACATAAGCATTAAATTAATTCTCGGTTTTTAATCTAGCAGCAGCAGAAAAAAAATAAAATTAAGAAGTTAAGCCCACTTCTCAACTGTTCAAGTACATCTTTCCACTGGAACTTTGAAGTACTGAAGACAACAGTAAGCACACTTTCATCTCCATCTAAGAAAACTTAAAAATACTAGAATACAGATTTAATACAGATTGCATTACATGGAACATGCTTACCATAGACATCTGGGGATCTGGAATCTTAACAATTTCAGAACTTGTTAAAATTGGAGATGACTCATCACCATCCTGAATGGCAAAAAGTTGAAAGCATATTAAACATCAAGTTTTAGGAAAAAAATAAGACACATCCTGTTAGTGTATTGTGAACATACTACAGTGAAAGAACGATGCAACTACACCTTGCTAATTTTTGATAGTTATATAGAGGGAAATAGGAAATGGATTCTATTTCTCATTATTTTTTTGCTAGATGATAAGTTAGGTGGTGAGACAGGTGAAAGTTCATCCCAGAAGGTGCAGCTTGGCAACTCACTGCCATGCTAGCACTCAGGGGAGCGGATAGATTTGTCGTTGTTATTACAGGTGTCCTCTGTAAGCACAAACAGAAAGCAAGTCAGTGTCTTTATTTCCACTGAAAACAAATTATTTCTTAGAAGTAAGAATCATGTTGCAGAAAATATCTCCTAATAGTTCGACACAGATGAATTGAGGAAGATACATGGGTGTCTATCTATTGTGGGTTCCATGTGGAGGACAGCCTCTTCTAGCAGTTTGTGCTGCACTGCTCTGGAGCAGTGAGAAAGAAGCCTCATAGTTTTCCTTAGGGGTGTCTAACCTGCTGCTGCATAAGTGAGGGAAGGGAGAAGCAGAAAGTTTCCTGTTTGAACCAGGCAGAATTTAAACACACAAAGTCTGTCATCACATGACAAAACCAGAAACTGTTTCCCTCTTTCAGTCACCTGAAGCAATTTGGGTGTGGTTTTTTTTAACTTCTAAGTGTAGTTAATCATTAACTGATGTGATCTATAGAAGAACGTTTAATTTAAAAACAGTAAAAAACAGTAAGAGAAAAAAATAAACAAACCAAAACCAAAAAAAGATAACACCAGCATAATATGTGCTATGCTATATTTATATTTAAGTTGGTTATCATTTATTGCGGAACACATTTCACAGCCTGAAGTCTTTTTGACATATCAACATTTCCTTCAGTAACTTAAGTTTTGAGACAACTTACTCAGGTTTGCTTCTGCCCCTAGCCTCTTGGTTATATTTTTCCCCTCATGGTTTTGAAACATAGGCCTTCTGGGATGGCTTTGCTTTTATACTTTTCAGGAATAACTTCCAAAGAAGTGAGGGGCTTGTATCAAGGGGAAGAAAAGAATCGTTCAACACCAGCAAAACAGGAGTTAAAATTGCCATTAACCTTTCAGGAGAAACATTTTTTTCCAGCTACATAATGTAGCTCACTACAGTAAAAGATCTCCTATTATTAAAATGCACATTCACGGAGACACTTCTATTATATTTATTGGTCTCTTATGCTGTTCCGAAGTAACAATTTTACAGTTAAAATAATAAAACAGTAACTACACACACATCCTTCCTAGTTAAGGGAAATACACATACAATCTGGCTGTGGCTGATAATGGTCCCAGAACATGACCAGGATTGCTTTCCCCATTAGTTTTTTGGTTGTTTTTTATTTATTTTTTTTTTTTTTTTAAGTACACATGCAAATACTGAAGAGGACAAAGAGGACATTTGCTTACAGTTTCTGTTTTAAAACCAGAATGCCTAAATAATGAACTTAGCATTATATATAGCATATATATAGCATTAATAGCATTTCCAAAGATTTTCTATTATAGCAAAATACTACTGCACTGCTGTAACTGAACTGCTGACAGATCAGCACTCACATTGTACAAAAACCTTTTCATCTCATCAGAACTACTATTGCAAAGTCAAATTACATAAAAATACCGTGGGGGAAAATCCTTCTGAAAATAAACATATCTGATGACAAGAGCTGACAGACCGATTTCTATCTACAAATTGGTTATCTGCCATAATAAGGCTGCAATCTGACTTGACCTGTATAAAACAACAAAGGATTACCAACGCTCCACTGAGAATGAAAGTTACATTCCACTTACACCCTTCACATAAAAGGGCTGCAGGAAACAACTTCACACAGAAGTGAATTCAGTAGCAACTAATAAAGGTTCAAATTCCTACTGAAGCATTTTATAACATCCCTATCCCATGCTGATTCTCTGGGGACAAGTAGTAATAACACCCATACTACATCTTTCTTCTCACGACACAATAGCTGTAAAAGGGAAGAAGTCTCAAATGATTCAGGATGGTAAAAGTGTAGCACCTACCCCACAATCAAAAGCCCATGACAGCTGTTACCACCTCAGTACTTACTAGGATGAGAATGACAAAAGCACGGTCACGTAAAATTTTTAGTTCTTAAGTAGGTAAAACATGCAAAGCCTACCAGTGCCTCATGTCAAAATCTTTATAATACCCTCTAAATCAAAGATTGACAATTTTTCCAAGACTAGTGTTAAAAAAATTATTTCTACACTCATTGCTGGCATCTTTTTTTTTTTTTAACCTTTCAAAAAAAATATTATAATGACTGTTCTTTAAACTCCTCTTCTCAAATGAAGTTAGATTACGCTGAAGAGCCAAGCTGAACTGCTCTATTAGCTCAAGCACCGGGAAAACTCTGTTTCACTGCATTTTAAAACAAAGCCTTAAGCTTCAACCAAAAGCTGCTATGAAACCAAATTTTGCCAAGCATTCATGGTATAACTTACTGCATTGTGAGTTAACAAGTTTTAGAAACACCTAATATCCTCCAGTTGCCAAGAGGCTTTCAGCCCATGGGACTTGATTAAAGCTAGTCCCAGGTGTAAGAACACAGCACAGACACTGAGCCTTGAGCAACCTGCTCACTCTCAACCTGCTCCTCTTGGCTGCATTACTTGCTAACAGCCTGCTGTTCTGCTCCTGGGAAACAAAAGCAACATCAGTAGTAAACAGCATTATCTTAAACCACTGTGTTACACAGCTTTAGAGGTACTTCAATACATTAAGGTCAGTCCGTGTGGAAGTCAACAAAATCTGCAGAATTTTCTGAACTATCATGGTGCTTCTGCACTTTCCTGAAAATCAATTTCACAGTATCAATAAAGAAAGAGGTTCTATTTATCTTATTCTTCAGTCAAAAAATCATTTTGGTTAAGACCAGTAGGACCCAACTTCTCCCCCACAAAAGGTAAATGGAGACCCAATGCTGTACACACTACTTTTAATATCTTTTTAAGACATAAAAAAGGGCCTGATAATCAAACTATATATTAATTCATTTTTTTAAGTAAACTGGATGCAGCAGTACAATCAATTTATTTATTCAAAGAGTTCACTTGAAACCTGCAGAAAACCACAGTAGTGACAAACATCAGTTTTATTTAGATTTGGAAAGTCACACTGATTTTTTGCCTAAACAGCAAGTCAGAAGCAGTGGTCTTGTTACTAGACTGCTGTCCCTCTCGCCTTGAACGGCTGTATTAAAATTAGAACATGGAAAGAGTCACTGCCACTTTACTTCATTGTAATTGAATGTTAAGTCAAAGAATCTCAAATTCTATCAGCCACTCTTTAACAGGCTAGTTCTCCATAAACACTTGAAAACAAATTTATCAACGAAACTGTGACAAGTAATCTCCACTTCAACTATCGGTCACAGGAAGGTGACAACAGAACCTGCTTTCATTAGATTCAATATACAGGACTGGTGATGCCAGGTATGTATACTGTATGCTGTAATTGGAAGCATGACAAAGCAGAGAAGACAGGCACTAATTTATGTGCTATTTCCTCCTGTTGCCAGAAAAGGGTCAAGAACTTGTTGAAAAGCTACCTCAGAACAACAAATCCTTCAAACTGCAGCTAATTATAGCTTTAATATGTACTATTACACATTCAATTACTTTATTTCCACAAGAGCAGCCAATTGATAGTTATTGTATTCTGTGGACTTCTGTTTCAGAAACATCATTTTAAAGAAAGATGCATGCTTGAAATCTGAATTTTCTTTCCCACACCTTGTACATCTGTAACATGATAACAGTGACAAAAGAAAGTTGTGTGCGCAAATCAGGAATAGTTCATACATAATAGTAGGTTTCTGGAGGTGAGGGAGAGAAATTATTTTTCAGTTTCACATTCAAATAGAAAACTAAGAGAGCCAAGAGGACACACAGCTGCAGAGTAGCCATGCTCACCAGTGACCTGTCAAAAGTACAGCACGTTCTAATGTAAAACGCTAAAGTTTAGCAACATGTTTCAACATTTTCATCAAATCTGGAGAGAATAGCAGAATATTTTTCCTTCCCCCCCCTGCCCCCAGAAGTAAATATCTTTATTTTGTTTGATGAAGAAATCCGACACATTTTAGGTTTCATTAGGACTTGTAACAAAAGGAAGCTTTGTAATAGTTAAGATACTCTACAGTAAGCTGGTTCTAGGACAGGTGTTTAGAAGCACTATGAAACAGGCTATTCTAAAGGCAGAAAGACTTGGAAAGTTGTAGAGAGGTCCCATATCAACTACAGCCCGCAAAGGAAATGCTAAAGAGCTGAAACATCTGCCTATGGCACAGTTCCACCAAAATTACCAAAATTCAAAAAATAAAAATAAAAAAAATAATTAAAAAAAAAATCAAGTCACCACCTAAAAAAATCCAAACACACTCAAGAACCACCACCAATGAACAACCTCCCCAAAATAAACACACACACAAATCAAAGAATAAACAAACGAACAAAAAAACCCCACAAAACACCCAACAGCAGCAAACCCAACACAACATTAAAAAAAAACCACAATGAAAAACAACCACCAACTATGAAACCTCATCCCCCAGAACACACCTCACTTATTTGTCTCAGACTGTGGAAGGAGACACTAAGTGCAAAACAGAACTACCATTTTCTTCTAGAAGCATTACAAAGGCAGCTACCACTGTATAGGATATGTGGATAGAGCATGGACATTCACATTATTTTTACACCATGTCTGCAAGACACAGTTCTTACAAGGGCTTAGAAAATTTCTTTAACAGCCATTCATTTTTGTGATGGCTACAGCAAGTTGTGAAACAACATTGAGAGCTTATTCTGTCATGGCATCTTTTAAAGTAATTTCTAATGTTGTTAACAGCTTCAGATATTCAGTAACACCTTAATTCAGGGGGCTAGATTAACAGCATTTAAACAGTTCTTTTTTTCATACATTCATAGCTCTTGCCTTGCAAAAGAACATACGTTGAGGGAGATTCTGATCTGTGCCTCATGAGATTTTTTTGTGTGTGTGGAATCCTTCATTTTTCAGTTTATACTCTATCTTTCACTACCTTCCTCTAGAATCTTAAGTTAGAACACTATTCTGTCCAGATCAACAAGTAATGTTGTCTCATACATAGAAATACATGTAATCTATTTTCCACTGTTTTAAATTTTTGTGTACTGAACTAGATTTTTTTTTTAAATTCTCAGAACAGATGCTGCCTCAAGTTACTGACTCTGACCTCAACAGATACCTGATTTCCAGTTTCTATCTTCTTTCTCTTTCCTATAAAGCTTCATTATTTAGTAACTTTCTGACTTCTTACAAATCTAAACATGGTAAAAATTTTAAAAGGCAATTACTGACAATTTCTGAAACTGGATTATAGATAAGCTGGTTTTTTTTATTTCAGTGGTTCTTTCTACAATGCAGAGGTCCATAAAAGTACAGATAACGTCTTCCAAATTCACACTGATGTCAGGTAAACTCATTGTTAATCCTTTATTTTCCATTAAATTTGAACTTGTAAAAAAGACTAAAGTGCACTGTTTTGGAAATCTGTTATATCAACAGAAAGAAAAGATGCAAGACACTTCAATCCAGAAGTCTTCTAACGTAATTGACTTCCAAAGCCTTCCATTTCAGCACGAAAGACTAAACTTTTACATTTGTTCATTTTAGAGAAAACATTCACTAGCTGAGTTCCTGTGCAAAGTTTTAATAACTTATCTTTTATAAAGTTACAAATCAATACAGGTATATTTCTTCCTGATAGAAGACATAATTTCACATACAGCTACTCTGAAAGTACTGCTGGATAACTGAAGGAACCATAAATCAGAAAGTTTTTAATCACTCACACTTATTAAATTCTGTAATCCCGAACCGTATTACACAAATGATTGACTTCTGCAATCTTGTTGCACCTATACTATTTGATTTGTATGTACGTAAACAGTTGCCATTGACAGCTGTCTGCTGCTGTCCTGCAGCAAAATATTTCACTTCAGCAGAAAAACCTATCCATTTTAGGTGCATGTGTTGCTTTTTAAAGACGACCAAAAAGACTGTAAGGCACATACCTTTTCATAGTAAACTATTCCATATTCTTTATCATCACACTTGACACAACGGAATTCAATCATCAGGTACATAAAATTAGAACTTCGTTTTTCCCTCTGTGAAAAGAGCCACCGCAGATGTGTATCAGATACTACAGTGAATCAATCTTCAACATTCTCAGTACAGCAATTACCCCACTTCCTTTGTGCTGTAACTGATTAATTAGATTATCAGTCGTTGTAGCAATTATTCAGTTAATCATTTCATACCACTATTTGAGACCACATCATCATCTTCCTGACATTCTTATTTCCTTACATTCCCATTGTATGATAAACATCCACATGTAATAGATAAAACCACATTGTTTTCACATCACAGTCTTGCGAGTGTGGACCGAAGATCTACAAGTCAGTGAACAATAACCAGGTGACAGCTGGTGGTTCTTGTGGTTGGTTTTTTGGGTTTGTTTTTGTTTTGTTTGTTTGTTTGTTTTAATCATTAAAAAATTATGCACATCAGAGTCAAAAACCACAAGACAGGAAAAAAAAAAAAATCACTGTTTTAGACAGAACCAGGAAAGAGATAAATTAAACTTGGATAACAAAATTAGATTTGCAGCTCATTCACTTTCAGAGGAAGATATGCTCATGTATGCATTTTCAAAATGCTTTACCCAAAAAAATGCTCAGAATGTTAAAGTCTAGGTGGGAAATGAGAAAGAAGTTAAACACCACCAGAAATGTGTATTTCATACAAAAACTAAGCATGTCTTTAATAACAAGCAACTCAAGCTCGTTTCATGCATTATTAGTGGATTGACTTCCTAACACAGGCAAAGTGGTTTTGCATTTCAGGTGCAGCACTAGGAATAAGGAGTTTTTAGTTTTCTGTATTTTTTACAGAAAAGAGGAAAAAAAAAAAAGGCTCAGTTCTAAAAAAAAAAACCACAAAAGGAAAATATTCATAAGGGATAATACATATCTAAGATCAAAGTAAGTCTAATTCATAGAGGTCTAATTATCAATTAGACCAACTAAATCTCAAGAGCACAAAGTAGAAAACAGTAGAGTTCTATTGTGCAAGGTGAGTATAATCAGTTAACGGTTTGGGAGGTGAATTTGCTGAATGAGGGTTAACATTTAATTCAGGTATTTAACTAAAAGATATTTTTTTTTTTAAATACTCATTTAAATCTTATACATGTTTTTGCTAATCACTCAAAATCAAAACCAACAAACCTGAACAGTTCAAAAACCAAGGAACAGCCTCTATGTCCAAAATGTTTTCCATCACAATCTAAATCTAAATCTTAGTTATGTTACTCATATGTAACTGCATTTGTTCCAAGCTATTCCAAATTATTAGTAAAGCTGTCTTCTGTGATCAAGTTCACTTGAAGCTGAAAACTTCACACTGTCTATTATGGTGGATGAAAAGCTTGAGCTGGGAATGTGCACTTGCATCCCAGAAAATCCCAATTGTATTCTGGGCTGCATCCCCAGCAGCATGGGCAGCAGGTCAAGGGAGGGAATTCTGCCCTTTCTACTCTGCTCTGGAGAGACCCTCTGCAGTGATGGGTCAAGGTCTGGAATTCTAAGCACATGAGAGATAGGGACCTGTTGTAGCAGGGCCAAAGGAGGCCACAACAATGCTGGGAGACCTGGAACCCCTCTGCTGGGAGGCCATACTGTGAGAGTTGGGGTTGCTCAGACTGAAGAAGAGAAGGCTCCAGGGAAACCTTCTTGTGGCCTTTCAGTAATTAAAGGGGGCCTTCAAGAAAGACAGGGACAGATTTTTTAGCAGGGCTGCTTGTGACAGAACAAAGGGTGATAGTTTTAAACTACGAGGGGAGATTTAGACTAGATAGAAGTAATTATGTTTTCTGACACTGCGGGTGGTTAAACACTGGTCCAGGTTGCCCAGAGAGGTGGCAGATTCCCCATCCCTGATAATATTCCAGGTGAGGTTGAATGGGGCTCTGAGCAACCTGCACGTTGATGTCCCTGCTCACTGTAGGGGGGTTGGAACTAGATGAGCTTTAAAGATCATCTTCCACCCAAACTGTTCTATGATTCTCATTACTGCCAAAGTAAAATCAACTTCAGAAGCTTAAATAATTATTTTTCTTTTTACCATATACACTAACAAAGAAATACAGGAAAAGTGCTTTGAGTTACTATCTTAAGCAAGCAAAGTTTCCACATTAGCAGGATGTAAAAAAACCTACAAATATGATGAATGATGACCTACCTCATTGATCATTTCTATTTCTCTAAAGGTCAGTCTGTCCAGCCAGTCCACTTTCACCATGTGACCTTGCCTATGAGACTTGGTAAGCTTCATGAAAAAACAAAATAACATTTAAATTTTTCAGAGGAAGAAAAATAATATCAAATTTAACAGATACACTAACATGAAATCCGGGGAAAAATAAAGGAACTGAAAAAAAGTGTTGCTACAGTAGACCCAGGTAAACAGCTAAACTATGCCATAAAAATAATTCTGCTACCTAAAACACTGACCATGACAAAAACCAAAACCACATTCTGAACACATCACCTTCGTATTTCTAACACATTAAAAACAGGAACCTATTTTTCAAGCAAAGTCATATAACAAAGAGATTTCTTTTTTTGTGTGTGTTACTAAGCTTCACAGAGTGAAACTTGTCAAGACAAAAGGAAAATATTCCAAAAACTATCCAAATTTACTAATTCTGCCCTTTCAGCCTTACCTAAACAAGTTTTCATATTGTGATTTCTCTATTTCATATTGTGACTTAACAGCAAGTCACTGAGAGCTTGCTCTTACTTTCTTTTTAGTCATCTGAAAAGTAGTTCAAGTTTTACTGCTACACACAGATACTGCTGTGAAAATAACAAGGAAGTGAGACACCAGAACAGGTTGCCCAGAGAGGTGGTGGAGGCCCCATCCTTGGAAGTTTTTAAGACCAGGCTGGATGGAGCTCTGAGCAACCTGCTCTAGTGGGAGGTGTCCCTGCCACTGGTAGGGGGTTTGGAACTACATGATCTTTAAGATCCCTTCCGACCCTGACAATTCTATGATGCTAAGTGAGTCGTTTAAAGGACTACCTACCAGTAGAAGAGTAGAAGAGAAAGTATGAGCCATATTACCAGTAGCTTCAGGTAACTGTGTAATTGATACACAACAGTTTATGAAAAGAATCAGATCAAACAAATATGAACAAGAACAATCTTTTGGCTCTTAAGAAATCACAGTTATTACTAAAAAAATTAGTAATTCCTGCAGTATGAAAGAAAGAGATACAAAGGGACTAGAAGACATTGTGTTCCTTCACATTTCAAATAAATCAGTATCTGTCTAGAAAATGGTCAGTGAAGAGACACTCAAAATTATTCCTATTAATAATAATATTAATAATAAAAAAAATGTAAGGATTACAACAAGTAAGAGTTTGCACCAGTGATACTGTTCCATTAGTCTCACTGAAATCCCCAAAAAATTGATGTCTTAGCAGTAGCAGCACAAGTTATACTGCACAGACAACCTACTGCAGTTCCAGCCTACCAAAGATTACCTAAATACAAACCCCATCATGATGTACTCTGAAAGAGCATCAAGTTTATGTCTAAGCAGATCCTGACAGATATAGAGCGTACATACATGGCAAATTCACAGGGATTCAGAACATACGTGGGCTGCAGAATTAGATAGCTTTTCACAGCTTCTAAGGAAGCAATGCTGACAGTCTCCAAAACACTAAACAGCCATTAAAACCATTAACGAAATGAAATTTCAGTTCTGCAGTCTCCCTGAAAGTGTTCTATTAGTGGAACCGATAAGTATTTATCCTTCCTTTTCTACAGCCTGATCAACTGCTCCTTTACATCCAACAACAAGAGACCATCTTCCTTGTTCACTTTGCACAGTTACAGTGCCTTCTTGCTGTTTAAGTCATGTTCTTTGTTGGGGTTTTTTGTTTATTTTGGGGGGGTTTAATGTTTGTTTTGGGGTTTTTGTGTGTTTTTTGTTCTTTTGGGGTTGTTTGGTTTGGTTTTGTGTGTGTTTTGAGGGGTTTTTTTGCATTTTTTTTTTCCCCTGTTTTGTAGATTTTTGTTGTTTGGGTTTATTTTGGGGAGTGGGTGTTTTGGTTTTTGTGTGTGTGTGTGTTTTGGTTTGGTTTTTTGTGGGCTTTGTGTTTTTTGTGGTTTTTTTTTTGTTGTTGTTGTTTGGGTTTTTGGTTTTTTTGGGTGGGGGTGGTGGTAGTTTGGGTTTTCTCCTATTCACCTCCCCAGAGTTTAATTCAGTATTATAGTCTAACAACACTTTGGGTACTGGTCCTACATCCAATCAGGAAACAAAATTCCCAATCAATTTAAGTTTTCTTGGAAATGCTTTTTGTCAGAAAGAGTCAGAACACACGACAGCGACAGTCCACAGTATCGCCTCTGTACCC
Source organism: Megaceryle torquata (assembly GCA_024611175.1). NCBI lineage: Eukaryota > Metazoa > Chordata > Aves > Coraciiformes > Cerylidae > Megaceryle > Megaceryle torquata. The sequence goes on along the minus strand of JANIJG010002801.1, from coordinate 8,323 downwards.
TCTCAAGATCTGAAATAAATTTTAAGGCAGATTACCTATGAAAGCAAGCATGACATTTAGCTTTGGATGCCAATACCTATTCATTTTACAAATATATTATCTAATCCAGCTTTTCTGATTCTTGGTTCCTACGAAGTCTACTACAGATAAGGTTTAAAATATTCCATTGAATATCAATCCTCAGTTATAGTTATTGACTGCACCAAAGCTAAGGACTAATCAAAAGCAGTCATAATTTAAAAATCAGTTGAAAATCTATTCAGTTGGGAAGAAAATCTGCCTTTTTTCTTTTTAAGCTTCTTTCCAGATTTGCTAGGAATTGGCCATTTCAAGAAGTACTAACTAGTAAATTATCCATGAGCATCTGATAACCTTTGTTATGAACTAATTCCACAAAACAGAAAAAACATAATCCTGTAATGACTATGAGATCGTTTGCTTAAAGTAGCTGATTCACCTGAGATTTCTTTAAGCTCTAGGCCACAGTATGACTTAGCAGAAGTAATAAGATTTTGATGCCAACTTTGGAAGACTAGAGTGACTTCTAAGAATTAATTAATTCTGTTCAGTATATAGTATGGCTTTTTTTCTTTTGTTCATTTTTTTCAATTCTGGGACAGCTAATCTTCAGATTAACTTAAATAAACTCCAGAAACTTAACAGTACAAAAAGAAAAGGAAGGGTAGGGGTGGCAAGTCTAATCCTTAATAACATTTCAGAATGTCACCAAAGCACAGAAACAGTCTTTGGGTTCTTTCAACTTATCAGAAGGATTGCAAACAGGAGCACAATATAGTAAATTTTTTTTTTTTTTTCTATCTTGTATTATATTCTGCAGCAAGTTCAGCAAATTCCATCTCAGCAACATTACAGAGAGTGCCAGGACTGTACTAAAAGGATAATCCACCATTGTGTATCTACCATTTTAGGCACTTCTGAATTACTGTGTACTTTTTCTTAATCTAAGAAAAGTATTTTTTCTTACTCTGGGTGGTCCTCTTATTTCCACAACCTTAAGCCAATACGTCAAAATATTCCCAATACTGCATATTCACATACAGCACTGATACACAGATTTATGGATAGCACTTAGTACAAAATTTTTATGATACCTTGCTCACAAATTCTTAGTTCATTTGCTTGTTCTCTGCACTAGAGAATAAATGAAAAAATCCTTCTGTATATTTTGGAGAAAAATTATTTCTCCAAACCTGCAAACCTCTCTTATAGACAGGAAAAAAAGGTCATAATACAGCAAGTAGTTAGGCCTGCATATGCGACCCAAAAGAACAGTAGGCATATATATATGAAGACGAACCACAGTGAAGAACTGTACTATTGGATTAATATTTAGAGCTTAAAATCTGAGAGAATCTAGTGCATTCCCTTCAAGGAAAAAAGCATTCATCATCTGTTACTAAATAAAAGGCATCCCTTTAGAAACTATCTTACCATTGTTATTATCTAATTTGATTCAGCCAGCAGGTGTGAGTAAAATGAATGGATCAAATAGAACTTAAGAGTACTTTCTGTTTAAGTAGAATAAATCAAGACACCACTCATGGGAGAAACATCTTAATGTCATTAATATTTGAATGTGCTAATGTATTCCACACTCCTACCATTAATAATCCTTAGTACAGAAAAAAATCTGCATTCACAATGATCCCCAAGATGCAAAGCCATGGCTTTTTCATCAGCAGCAATTTTATAATCAACATTCATGTGTTTTGTAAGAGCACAACCATATGGCATCTCAACATGAAATAAGATTTCTCACAGTATCAAGTACTCAAGCAGTCATTATTATTATAGAGACTTTGTATAAAAGGAAATACCACACACATAGACAACCACACAAAGTCAGAAGCATGTCAAGAAAATAAAAAGTTATCTTTCAGTTGGAGAAAAGGCCCTTTCACAGCTCTTCTCAAAGTCACTTTCTGGAGGACCAAAAATAACAAAGTCCACGCAAATCTGTCTTTTATTTAATCAGTCTACTCCTCTTGCCTATATTTAAATATACCTTCAAACACATCGCATCAGGAAGCATTCAGTAACCAATGAGCAAGTCACAGAAAAACTGAAGCTGACTATCCTGAAACAATGGCTATTTAGGAACAATACATCACAAGAACCTCATCTGCTGTGTTAACAGCTATGCAAATGAAAGCTCTCAGATACAGCAGTCAGAAACCCTATTCACTTCACTTGCATCTGATAATGTTTTTTTAAATGGACACAAAGTATCAGTGAAAACACTCTTACCTTTCAGAAATCAGTATCTCCCAAACCAGCTTTCAGAACTGAAGAACGAAGGCAGTGTTGTTATTAGCTTTTTATTAGCCTTTAACCAGAGCTCTTTATTAGGATGTGAAAGGGGAATACCCTCCCATCCTTCAGAGGCTTTGAGCCCTCATCTCGCATAAGCCAGAAGAATGGGCTAGAAAAGATCCAGGTATTTTTAAGACTGAAACACTCTACATTATTTGTACCTCTTGCATTAGGGAGCATAAAGGAATGACGGGGAAAGGAGAGAAGAAAAAAAAGCCACCACAGCTGGTAGGATATGGTCCTGTTTGTGTAACACAACTAACATGAAAGGGAGTATCTACACTCTAAAATGCTTTCTCAAGAGATCCACTGCCTACATCATGTGACCATCTGATGAGTTATAAACAAACTTTAATATTTATTGTCTGTCTACAGAGCTTCCTTAGGCTAGAGGCAATTTATTCCACTATGATCAAGAAATGGGGCGCTACCACTGGCTAGAAAGCTTTAATGAGCTTTCCATTATAAAGTCAAGGTGAACTAGACTAATAAAAGAGATACTAAATGAAAGTTAAGTTTATTGCTGCAATATATCTCTACATGAGAAAGCTGACCTCTTTACAGCAGTGGACCTTTCTTTTGCTGGGAGCACAAAGGTGAGGATGAAAACTAGGGGACCAAGATTATGAAGAAAGTAACATAAGAAAATGGGTTAAACAGTTTGGCAAGATTGGGGTAAGCTTACACAAAGAATAAGAGATCATCTAGTAAAACAGTACAAGACTATTTGCTGATCAATTCCAGCAGTTTTGATGGAAAAAATACACTCAGTCATCAACCTGGGAGAAGGAAACATTCACAAGCGTAAATGAATGAAGCTTTGTTTCATTTTAGAATTTGAGTAGAATTTCATTCTAACGTAGTTACGACACACACACCTGAACACTACATCAGACAGCCTTAAATCTAAAGGATGGCTACTGAAAGAAACTAGCGTCCTCACAAGTTACTGTCAGGATGTGCTCTTACAGAACCTGGTGGAATTTTAGCTTCAAGCATCTTCAAGGCACATTTACATTTTTATTCCTTACAAAGAATTGGGATGTTAAATTGTTACAACAGATTGCTATGTATATTAAAAGCTATTTGTATGTTCCTTTTTAAAAAATACTTAAGAAGCAAATGAGTATGACCCGGTTTACTCACTTGTATCTAAGCAATTTAAGATGGCTTTCACATGAGAAAACAACCTAAGAAGCCTGTCTTAATTTCACTCCAGTGAAAGTGCAAGCTTTTCATATATATCTTTAAAGGTTACTTGGTATTCCATTACCTTTGCCAAGCGGCTCATTTGATCTTCAGAGACTGTGCTGCTAGTTCTCCCAGGAGTTTTGGTGGGCTCTGAGCCATCAGCTTCTACATTGGGCCAGACTTTCAAATCATGCATTCCTTGACGAAACATACTGCAGGGGAAAATGCAGAATCGCTTCAGTGAATTCAAAATAATACAGCTTGTCAGGAATCAAAGAACAGCAGCAGCTGCAAGAAAATGAAGCAGCTTCCTTTGCCAAACCTACAGACACGCATTGCCATGCATAATTTAACTGAACAGCAAAAGTGCTTTGCACCTTGTGCCCTCTGTGGCCTTCAACTTTATTGGCACACTGAGTTTAAAAGAAAATGAAGAAGTCCGAGATAACTTATTTGGCAAGTGGAAGAAAAATGGGTAATTCCCAAATTTAGTGGGGCAGTACAAATGCAAATTGAGGATAGAGCTTGACCTTCATACTTTTATTATTTCTAATGAAGCAGAAAGTATTCCTCTTGAATTAAAAATTATAATACTGACTTTAATTATGTCAATATGAAAAAAGATTCAACTAAAAAAACTAAGTTACTAAGCTCAGAAAAAGCAGCTTTCTGAGCTGCCAAATAAAAATTTTTAAAAATCCCACAATACACTGTTCTCCCCACCTGTGCTTGAAACTGAACTGGTAACAAACTGTGCAGTGAGAACTTTGCAGGGTAACTGACCACACCTTTGCGGCGTAAAAGCTTGTTTCACTTGTGTATTTCTGCTCATCCACCTAAAAAGATGCTCCAAAGTATCAAGTGCATTACTTCTGCTAATAAGAAGTGGTCACTTAACTCTAGCAACTTCAGATAAATATAACTGGAAGGAATGCTTAAAAAAGTCAACCACTAAAAATTAGAAATTAGGAGGATCACCTGACCTTGCATTTATACATCACTTTGTGGAATACTACTACAAAGGTTTCCATTTACAAGAAATACAACATTTCAAAACTGTTACTTTCTGTCCATTTACTTCCCTCAGGTCCCACATGCTGGAAGTAAATTTCATTTATAAATTTTATCTTTTTTTCTGGGAACTATGTTCTAACATTTAAAAAAAACCTAACAGCAGTCTTTAGGGCACAGTCCAGTTAATATAGTTCAATTTTCTGCCCTAAGATTATGTCAATATTTTTCTCAAAGCAGTATCTTCAGAGATACAATCTCTAATTTTCTGCATTCAAGCATCACTAGAACAGCTTTTCTAATGATAAACTTTTCCTGCACTTCAGCTTAGCCTTATTACTTGTTATCCACTGACAACAGAAAAAGGCGCTCTCTCATATTCCAACCCTACCTTCTTCAGCCTCACTGGTTTTCACTCCTCCATCACAACTATCTGCTAGATGCTTAATAACATGGACTTCTATAGACTCCCCGTGGTCAGCTATTTGCTTAAAGTCATTTATATAGAACCACACACATCCCAGCCAAGTGAGCAAGATTGAAGAAGGCAAGAATGAATACAATGACTCTGATGTGCATACCTGTGCACTGCCCATATCTTCCATGTTGCCTTCCACATTTCACAAGAGCATCATGTCGATGAATCACCCAAAACTTAGATTCATTCTAAACCCCAAGGCTTTTGCTCTGTTTTCCTGGACAGCTGCTGCCCATTCTGTATTGACTACAGCTAATGGCAAGAAGTAACAGCATCTCATACCTCTCCTTAAACTGCATCCTAATTTTTCTGTCCCCTCTGCACTTTGTCAAGACCCTTCTTCATGCACTGTTACCTGCCAACACACTTGTAATCCTTCCCATTTAGTGTTTCCATCTACAAATTTGCTTAACTCACCCTCTCTTGGATTACAGATTATTAATTTTGAAAACTCCTGACTTACTGAGCTAAACTTTATGCCCTATAAATAATGCTTCATTAACAGCCCAATTGGATGCCATCTGAATCATCTGTATTAAGTAATCAGTACTGGCATCCATGCATTACCACAGTATAAATATGAAGTGACTTCAGTATTTGCTACCTTAAAATACAAGTTTAAAGATCTAAAAAAAGCAACCAAACTAAATTTTGGTATTACAGAAGAGATGATTTTTTTTTTACAACATTGTAGTGTATAAGAAGTTACATTCTGGAGAAACTGAGTAAATCATCTACCTGTCTGATCTTTCAAACCTGGAAGTGATAACCTATTTTAAAAAAATAACAATCTCTCATAACCACTACTACCTTACTATTTAAAAGTAAACTTCAAATCTATATCCTAGAAGAAAAAGCAGTATACCCATATTTCCCAAAGAGTGAGACCGTTGTTCCTCCCACAGGAACGGCTTTGCCAGGTCCGTATACATCCCAAATAGTGAGAGCCACTTGTGCATTACGAGGCAGGTCCGGATACTTCACGGGCAGTTTCAGCCATTCATTCCAGCTGCAGAGAAACACTTCTTATTACTCATACAACTTCAGAATACAAGTTGCTCCATATTAGCTTATACAACCTAGACTGTCCTTACAATATGAGTTTCTAAGTGCAGAGGGACTACTTTCCTGTGGACTCTAACCATTCAAACACTCATCTTGAGCATGATTAAGACTAGAGACCAAAGGAAAAAAAATACTCAACCTTGATGACGAAGTACCATTAATCAGACTGTTCAGTAAAGAGTATGAAAGTGTGCTAATCTAACCTCCAGAACTTAAGTAGTGACATACTGAAACTACCATGCAACAATTTCATTACTTACCCATTACATAGAAAGCTTGGTTTGTGCTGTCAAGGAAAGACTTAGGAACCATACAGAGATGCAAAGACACACCAGCTATTTGAAGAAGACAGTAGAAAACAGATCTTTTTCCACACAAATGAAAAAAAAGAATTATTTATGTAACTTGATGCCCTGGTAACCAAGGGGAATTTGAAATTAAAGGCAGTCACTTACTTCCATCTAGTGCTAAAAGCTTTGTACGAAGTCCTAACTGGAAGAGCAAGAGGTTTCCCTTCTGCAAACACCTGGCAAGTTACATACAAGTCAGAGCAAGTCTCTTGATACAGTCCTGAAAACTTCAGCATTGGATCTTCTAAGAGAGCTTTGTAACTCTTCTGTTCTCTTTTCCCTTCCAGACTTCCTCTATGTGGGGAGGGAAAAAAAAGAAAAAAAAAAAGGAGGGGGAAGAAAACAATAAACCAAAATTAATTTTATCCACAATAAATTTCCCATTCTACTTCCATAGCATACAATTAGATTACTCAGTATTGAGGCTGTCCTCACTTGGCATTACTAGCAAGTAGTGAAATCCAAACATCAGAGAGAAAATATGTATATGAAGTGATGAGCAAATACCAAATTTATTGTTATATTGATTTGGGGAGGGAAGGGTGTGGAGAGTAGGGAAGAGAAGAATTACTTGTTTGTCTTTTCAATAGAGATAACTTCTAGTACAACCTCTAAGATTCTCAGCATAAAATGAGGTGCCCTGATCAGAGCAAAAACGAGAGGACACATGCTGCTAATATTAAAAATGAAAACAAACATCAGATTGGATGTGCTTTGAATAATATGTTGGGGGAGATGGGGGAACAACCTTATTTTTAAGCTATACAAAATGTAAAATATATGACTGGTTTTGGATGACAGTCGTCAACAACAAATCCAAGCTTAACTAAGAAAACTGTTCAAATTCAACTTGATTAAAGCTCTGCAACAACTTGCAGAATGCTAGTGTCAGAGTAAATTAGTGGAATTTCTCAGGCCTCTGCCATACTACAATGAAAACAATCATGCACATTAAGTACCTGTCTGTGGACGCACATGTGAGAACAAAAAAGGAATTGTGGTGATGGGAAAACATGAAAAATCTATCTTCCAGAAAACAAAAATCTGTCAGTACCACAAAACCAGTTCAGAGCAGATGACCAGATTTCTCTCAAGAAACTATTATAGCACGTTCCAGGACAACATACATCCCAATGCACAAAAAACCCCACCCTATATATTTTGTTAGGCAGAATGAATTAGCAAAGAGGGCACATGCCTCTGACTTCAGAGATCACTTTCCATTCAGAGCTTAAACAATTCCCAGATAAGCTTCTCCAAGTTAAATTTAAAAAAAACCACCCGTGCAATCTATTCTAATGGGGCAACATTAGGTATATACTACATTTTAGAGCCAGCCGTGTCCCCCCTACACAAATGTAAACATCCCATGATGGGATGCGGAAAAATCTCAAAAGATGAACAGGAAGGTGCTTCAGAGTGTGATAAAAGCAGCTTCCAGAAGAACGTCTGCATATACCCAGTTAGGAACACATATGTTACAGTACCTGCCTACAACAAAGAATGTGACTACGTGCAACTTGTTTCCCAAGTAGCACACAAACATGTAGGAAGAAGCGTCACCAATTTTATCTCCTTCCCCTAACAGAGGGGCGTGTGGTGACACCAGCAGGTGCCAGGTTACCAGAGCCACTAGTACTGAACTGAGGTTAAACTCTGCCTTAAAGCCCTGTCCTGCCTCGCAGGACCCAAGTCTGCGAACGTCTGTTGCACGTTTCAAGCAGAGCCTACGGGCCTGGCCCTGACACTGCCCTCCCCTCCTCTGCCCCGCCCGTCCCCTCCCCACAGCACCACGCTGCGGCGGGGGTCGCTGGCCGGGACGCGGCCGCGCTGCCTCCGCCCGACCGGGGAAGGCTGACCGGGACGCGGTCGCGCTGCCTCCGCCCGACCGGGG